>CM046874.1:555112690-555331264 GCA_025667525.1 Glebionis coronaria
AAAGTTTAGAATATATCATTATATTAAGTAGTATTAGTGATTAAGATTTATGTTTTTCTTTTTTTCATAGGATGAGCAGATGGAATCATACAAAAATATTCTCTGATTATGGAGATGAAGAAACTGAGAATGGCAATTATGATGATATGGATACCAAGACGTTTACTGGTCGACATAGCTTTGCCTAATTCCAAGAAATCTCTGCATAGGTTTGTCTTTTATAGTCTTAGAGAACGTATTTCAAAGCACTGTGGAAGATCTATATGTGAATTTATATTGAAGTACATAAATGATTATTTGCAGATCCAAGCGAGCAGGGAAGAGTTTTCCAGAAGATACATATGAGCAGATGGATGATGAGCCACTTGACTTGCTTGACCGTCAAAAGACACGATTATCTCTTAGATCATCTGATAATCTAAAAAGGAAGCTACAATCTGATAACGAGCCAGAATTAGATGCTAATAGACGGCTCATAATGTGGGAGGATGGTACAACACTGAAAAGAAGTATGCCAACAGAAGCGCATAATATTGGCAATCCCGTTAAGGATGAACCAGAGCCTTCTCGGATGGTGAGCATCTTTTTGATGATGTTAACTTTTGGTTTTGCACTAACTAAGTAATTATCGTAAATTCATGCCCGTACATTGCGTAAAACTCCATCTACCATGTTACCATTATTTTAATTCGTATGGAGCAGAAACAAGAATGGATAAAGTGTCGAGAAGACTGTAACAAGGTTTGGGTAGACATGTCATCGGAGTTCCTATTTTAAGCAAAAAGATTCAAAGGATTTGAGCACAGAATGCTTGGTGGCTAGGATAAAAAAAAATTAAGGAAATTACCCAGAGAGATGATGATGTGCATATTGAGATTTTTCTTTTCTGTATTTGAGGAAGAATCATGGAAAGGTATTTTGACATATCTTACATAGTTATTAATTTATTATGTTATTGATGTGAGAGCTTTAAGATATTTATTTAATTCATTTCCTTTCCCTCCAAACTTGAGAATGCAACATATCCATTATTGCATTAAATAATTTACATTTGTGACAAGAATAGAACAAGGTTTTCAATATGGGTGTGCTTAGCTGTAAAAATATTTTCCAAATGATCTTCCCTTAGGTAACTCTTTGGAGAATCTTGAATCCAAGTTTTCAAAGTCTTGGTTATAAATAGTAGAAATCATTTTTTCTTCAAGAAAATTCTTTATTCTGAACACGTTATTGTTTTTTGAAAATTTTATAATTATTATCTAAAAAACGCTAAATTTCATTTTCGTTTTTGGTCAATCTGGTATGGAACTTCTACCTCTTGAGGTTAAATAGTAATCAAATTCGAAGTCGTCAAAGGTGTCTCTGAAGAAAGTGTTGAAGCTTAGTTATATACAGTAATGCAAGTCCCCAAGTGAGATCAAACAAAGGTATGTTATTCTATCCACTGAGATTTTTGAATTCAGGTACAAGGGATTTGATGCATTTCAATGTCTCACTCATCAATATATGCTTCATGAACAAACGCACCAACACCATATTTTGAGATTCGTGAGCTCGGAATTGGTAAGAGCGCCTGGGGTATCTCAGAGGGTTGGTGGTTCGAATCCACCCGGACTGTCAGCTGATAAAGGTTGAAACCACTTATATTGTTGTTGTTGGTGTCTTATTAACCGTTTTAAGCTTTGGCCATAGGTTGCTTGTGATAAATATATCATTATAATCTTTGCCTAAAGAATTATAACTTATCTGTTAAGCCCCATTTTAATGGTATTGATGAAGTAATTTTGGACCTTTTTTTTCTAATCTGGGAATTCAACTAAAAGTTTGGGTGTATGTTTATGCAGGCGCACCCATACTTCAAGTGCAAAGATCGTCAGAACACAAAATAAGTGTCACTTTTATGATGCTTACATATGGCTAACGCAATAAAAAATTCCCCAAAAATTGAAATGATTGTTTCTCCAGTTTGCAATATACATGGACACAAGGTATGGTGTAAGCTTTATATAAGTACAACTTAAGCTATCGTAGGTTTTCAATATAATATCAAAATTCAAAATATAGAGATTGTGCATTTTTGGAAATCCCTTGACTAATAATAATAATAAATATTTGTCATGAATAAATGTAATTGGAAGATTAGCTACACTATATAGTATACAGTTTCATGTTTTAGATTTGGCACCAGGTTATAGTAACTGGTCAGTTAACTCGCGTAAAGCAGAAAAGCGTAGAAAAACAACCGATACTGGTTGGGCCTACACGGGTTCTGAATACTCTAGCAAGAAGGCAGGCGTAGATTTGAAGAGGAAAGTTAAGCTTGAGCCATATGCTTATTGGCCATTGGATCGTAAGATGGTTAGCCGGAAGCCAGAGCACATGGCAGCTGCAAGGAAAGGCATGTCAAGTGTGGTAAAGCTTTCAAAGAGGCTTAAGGGGCAGACGGTCTCCAATGCGTTGTCATTGAAGGGCTTGAAGTTAAAAAGAAGTGGCGGCAAAAAGAACTCCAACCAGAAGAAACATAATGGCTAAAAGTATTTTTGATGAAGCTATGCTTATTATTTAATTTATTGTGATAAAAAGATTACTTTTGATTGTATACAAATATATATTTGAGTCGATATCAACCATTTTTGCGTGTGGGAAATAACTTTCTTCTTTCTGCATTCACATGTTACTGGAAATTCTTATCTCTGTTACGCCCCATTACAGTTTCTAAGCGCAAAGATTTGTGCTCTATCTTGGAAGGGGATTTTCCTTTCACTTCGTTGGCATTATCTATGCTATTATGTATTGTTTTTGTTGGGTATGTTTGAGGTAGAGCAAGGGCGATCACGGTCTGAAAACTGGACCAAAACTGAGTTTGTTCAAAATGTTGTACTGTGGATCGGACCTAAATGGTCTGGGTCAACCTGATCTGGTCTAACAAGTATAATTGCCATGTTTTTTGTAAGAACAAATCAAACCAGACCGGTGATCGAGTGTAAGGAAAAGCATGAACCAAGAACATGACCGAAATATGTTCCGTGTGATTAATAGGCCTGTTAGTGTGTTTCGGTGACAAGTATCATGTATACCTTCTTTAAGTGTCATGATGCACTGCAGACATATCCAGAGTCCTATACGTAAATTAAATATAACAGCTTATCAAATTGATATATTTGTTTTAGTACCTTAACATAAAGGTTTCTTTGAGTATAAGCGTTTGGGTGGTACCCAAAAGAAGTATTACTCATTCCAAATATTGAAATACATATCAGCCTACGATTAAAAAGCATTATGTGTTTAAGATTAGTTATTAGTTCTACTTTACTACTCTTTCCATCCTTAATTAAATGTCTACTTTTGACTTTTATAGTCTTTCATTGATAAAATTTTGACTTTAAATTTTTTTATTTGTGTTACATAATATATGATGTAAAATATATAAATGGATTGAATTTTAAATGTGTTTTTATTAATATAAATTTTATCAAAAATTGTAAAACACAAATAAACTAATTTAAGGTCAAAATTGTCAAAAAAAAAGATTTTAGAAGTTATCAATGGACACTTATTTAAAGACAGAGGGAGTATAAGAAACATAATGAACTCATTCCCTCATTCCTATTACCTAGGGATGAGCACGGTCAGTACCGTAACGATCCCGTACCGAATTAATGGTACCGATTTTTTCCTGAGCATAAATTAATGGCACCAGTCCCGTACCAAACGGGATTTGGATATCGGTACCGGTGCCGAGAAATCGGAATTTTCCTAATTTTTTTTCTAGAATTTCCCGATTTGGTACCGATCCCGTACCGAATTAGTGATACCAAATTTTTTTCCACCTAATTTCGTAGTATCGGTAACCGTACCGAACGATATTTGGGTACCAGAAATCGGTACGATTTCATGATTCGGGACGAAATGCTCATTCCTACTATTACCTATTTCACTTTGGGTGATAATTCCTTTAACAATTTACTTTCCATGATTTTTTGTAAAAGGTTTTTGATTACATACATATCAAATTTTGGATTAACTTATTGAATTTTTGCTTATCCGATGACGGTGAGAAACAACAAAGGTCGACGTATTCAGCTTTAATGTGATCTTAACGGAGCTAATCAAAGGTAGATATTCTTTAACACAATTCAACTACAAAATAGTGTTTATTCATTTCAATTGTTACAGAATATGCCAACAAACAAAGAAACCTTCATGACTAAAGATATAGACCCACAACTTCACCTCCATCTAGAGAATAAACAGATAAAGCCAATATAATAACTTTTATTTTCTTATATGTGATGAAGATTCATTTCATTGTCAATACATTTAATAAATAATTTGATATGTTTATTTATTTTTTACTTGATATTTTGTAAAAGATATTCATAAAACAAGCTTGTCATATTAGATAAAAATTCTTTTTAAGTTTTTTGCTTATGCATTGAACAATTTTTTTCATATAACTGATTTAACCTTACTATATTTTTTGGACCCATTTAGTTATTATTAGATTGATACGTAAGTATATTAAACAAAAGATACAAACTAAAAGTACCAATCGAACATTACAAACAAATATTTATCAAATACAAAAAAGTTAAACGATAATAAGAAGTCATACCCGTCCATCGGACGGGTTTTGCCACTAGTATATATATATATATATATATATATATATATATATATATATATATATATATATATATATATATATATATATATATATATATATATATATATATATATATATATATATATATATATATATATATATATATATATATATATATATATATATATATATATATATATATATATATATATATATATATATATATATATATATATATATATATATATATATATATATATATATATATATATATATATATATATATATATATATATATATATATATATATATATATATATATATATATATATATATATATATATATATATATATATATATATATATATATATATATATATATATATATATATTATATATATATATATATATATATATATATATATATATATATATATATATATATATATATATATATATATATATACATATGTATATATATATCGGTTTACCTATATACCAACTAAATCATCTTAATGGTAATATAGATTTTCTAACAATTTTGCATGCTTTATAACTCAAGTACTTTTAATAAAAAAGTCACTTCATTTTATATCTTTTAAACATAAAAGTTATAATTCCATCATACGTTTAAAGTCATTTGAAAATGACTCTATGTATATGTCTTAACAAAAGAGATAATACATTAACGTCTTACTTTATATTATACGTCTTTCAAGACTTTATGTTTGTGACTTTATTCAATAAATCATAAACATGTATAACTAATGTAATCATGAATACCACTAGGTTTCAATAATCTTTTCAAGTTAATTCACTACTATGTCTATTTATTTAATTTCAAGAATACACAAATATTTAACTTTAGTAGAATAAGATTACTCTATATATTTATGTCATTCAAGGAATTGTCCATTTTAAGAAACCGCAAAATAATCCATGCCCGATCTTATGACATGTGGATATTTTACCTTTGTGTTTACAATTTAGTCCAAGCTTTCACATGACTAAATCAAAACAACAAGTGTCTCTTAACGTGAATGATATATATACTTTTAAGTAGTCTTTTAATCATATTGACACATGATCTAACTTTCATCTAATTATTAATTAGATTGTTAGTCGCTTATCTTGAATCATAGCTTTATGAGTTGTTTCTTGCACAATGTTCATTTCTCCCACTTGTGCATGAAACAACCTCATATATTAGATAAACATCATATCTAACGTTCGTCTACAAAAATATGATTGTGTCACATATATTAGCTTTTACAAGTAGATGTAGAAACACTTAATCAACAAGAATCAATACATGAATATCCTTTGAAGATAATAGTGTCAACAATTCGAAAGTAATTATATTTAGGACATACTAAAGATAACATGGGTTATTACCAAGACAACAAGGCTTGTAACTCCCACTGAATTAGAGAATGTTTTAATAAACTCAAAATCAGTAATACAACACAATTCTCCCACTGAACTTGACAACATTGAAAATGTTTCATAATCGGTGAAAATAACTAGTGTTGTGTTTACTTTCTTACACTTTTGAAAAACACATTCGTAACAATTACTTATAGTGTTAAAGAGTGTACTCTACTTCGTAAATGATGACTTATCCATCAAATGCTTTTAACTTGAAAGATTTGACATGCAATTTCTTTCTTAATAGGTCTACCAACCCCACAATGGTATGTAGTGCCTATAAATGGTCAAAGCACAACTACTAGACAAATATGCTAGTTTGCCTTATAACCAATTAGCGGTAACTTTTAATAACTCAAAATATGCACTTTTCTTAACTATTAAAGTTTGATATGAGTTATGAATTTGAATTTGACATTTCTAAAATCCTTATTACTCCTTCTTCACTCATGGAAAAGAGTTTAGGTTTATCTTTTCATTTTAAATTGACTTTATCCTTAACCATACGGTTTTAGATCAATAAATGAATAAACCACGTTTACGGTGTAACGTTGCATTAATACATTTGTAAAAGAATTTACAAAATTCAGTTTTAGTATTTTCGATAATACCTTTTAAGAAAATAAAATTACCCTGGTAATAATAACCATATTATTTTCCTTGAAAACTAGAATCCAAAATGACATAATTTCATCACATCAGTTGACCTGCTAGCAATGAAAGTATTTAAGATGGTAACTTGTCGAACAATGATTGACAAACAAATTTGTAATTTCTAGATATTTAAAGGATTTACATTGCCAAAAGTCATTTTGCATTGTAAACATGTTTCATCCCTTCTTTATGTCTTAAGTTTCCAGATCTTACTGAGTAACTCAATTAAGTCGACTAATCTAAAGAACGTAAAACCTTCATGTGCAATCTTATTCAGTCATGAAGTTTTCTCTCCATTACAACATCGTCCAGAATCTTATATGACGAAAATTGTAACTTCAAGTGTTCGTCAATTAGATGGCATATGACTTTAAATTTACGGTATAAATTTTGATGTCAAAATCATGCATGGAGAAGCATGCATACATCTCCATAGCATTTAGTTTAATAAAAACTTTTAGTAAACCTTTTGGTGAGACTAAAATTTCATCATATATTTGCAAGTTGAGGTATTGGTTAAACCAATTAAAGATTTTACCCACAACTAAATTCACACCGTACTTTTTCTAGAACTTAGCTAAAGCACAAAGCAATAACCTTATTCATTGTGTTTCGGATGTGAATTTTTGCGGTTAAATCAACCTTAAGGAATTATGTAAATAATAACCGTAGGTAATTCCAACTTTGACGCACAGGCAAGCCGAGAATTTGGTCAGCGCTGAAGCATAACACCTCCTTGCTTAACCGGGTTCATGACTAGTGGTGCGTTTTACCCACTTTATAGTTTGCCAAATTTGAGTAGGCCGTTAAGTTATTATTGCAATTCCAATCAACGCAAATCATATGTCAATTAGATCTCAAAACACTTCATTTATTTTGATATGATTTAGTCCATATTTATTTTCCTTGGAAAAAATTACCCTTGTTTACAACATACAATCAATATAAAACGTATGAAAACAAGTAGGTACAAAAAAAACTAACTCATAAACACATAATAACAATTTATATGTGCAATAAATAAATCAAATAGCCACATGCATACGATTTATTCAATAAATAATATCAAATCTAGATTTTTATATTCATATAAAAGTCTTCCCTAATTTTAGATTTATTGAATCAAATAAAGCATGTAGCAAAAAAACGTAACAATTATCACATAAAACATATGATCCATGAAAAACATGCATGTTCATCACGGATCACCCACATAAGTTAACAATTAAATCTCTACGGAGCGAAACATTAATTCACATAACATATGCAATTCATCAAAGTTCCACCCAAATTACTTAACAAATTAATAAAATCTCTACGGATCGTAACCTTAAATACATGACATAACAATTAACCATGTAATTATCTAAAGATCAAAACATGCAATTTTAGGGTTTCACAAAAAAACAACATCTTTTTTTATTTATAATCGGCTATAAAAAACAAACCGACTTTTAAAAAAAAAACGTATTAAGAAAAAACAAAACCAAAACCCTAAATTTTCTTTTAAAAAAACATGTAGTTTTAACTCAAAACAATTATTAGTTAAAAACAATCTTTAGATCTCATAATTATAACATGTTAGAACAACTCTCGATGCCACTGAAGGTTTATAAAGGTCATAACAATTATTAAAACCCTAATATGGATCAAAGCACACATAGCGGAAGCGATTTAACAAGATCATAATAATAACACAATTATAATTAATCAAATTAGGGTTACATACCTTTATCCTAGCGAAGATCCACAAGATCACCAACGAATCATCAATAAGGGTTTATGACGAACATAACCAAGATGTATTCTAAAATAAGACTACATTACGTTCTTGTACACACGTAATACAACGAGCTAACCGTGATTCTAGCACGTGTAAACCGAGCTTCTACGCTTGTGGAATATCTACCCAACAACCCTAGAGAGGGGCTAGGACTAGATTATTGCTAAACTAATACCAAAGGATAAAAGGAACCCTAAAAAAAGGTGTTTTTCCTTTGGAGTTGATCAAACAAAGAAACCAAACAAATCACATAAACCAAACGAAACCCTAAGGTGCGTTTGGCTATGTGATCGCAGGAGGAGAAGAGAAAGAGAGAAAGGGATAAAAATTATGAAGGATATGGGATTGTTTATATAGGCCTTGGCAAAACTTTTCCTCCAAGTAATAAACAATTAAGGAAAGAAAATATTTTCTTCCTTCCTTTTTGGTCCCTATGGCCGATGGTTACAAAGCCCACCCAAGGAGCTTCCGAAACTTTTCCGTTTCTTTCTTTTCTCTTCTATTTAATTCCAGAACGGTCGTTTATACGTAACTTTTAATTATTAACGATCGTTAGTTAAGCTTCGGTTTAATTTAATAAATATATAAAATATACTTAATAAATAAATTAACCGTTTACGTAATGTGTGTAATCCCGTAATCCCGAGTTCGATCCTAACACACGACTATTTAAATATAAATCCATAAAACTTTCAGCTCCTACTTGGACATATTTCAAAATATCGTGATCACATTGGTTAGCGTCTAGTTACACGTCAATGCCCTAGTCTGATCTCGAGTAAGGTCTCTTGGATAAAACCTTTTAATGATTTACTATCATTATTATTATCCTTTCATTTCAAATACAACGTTAATAGGATATGGATCTTAGTCATTCCTTACATTAACTATTTTGTTTCTCGTTTATGGATATAGCGAGATCACCAAAACAAATTTGGGTGCGGCCGCACAAATATCTTACTACTCCCCCGAGGGGCCCAGCTATATTATACTTTAAAATAAATTTTGAAGGAAACGAATCCCATTTTGACTACAAGCAAAACATATGAACTTTGCAACACTTCCGAAAATAATCCTTATAGCTACCAGTTACGTTTAGCGTTAGATTATTCCACAGAAATGCACTAGATCCACGACAGTTTCCTAGTATCTCAGGTCTAAGGATAACTATTTATGATTTACTTGATGACAAATATCCATAAAGTAAAATCACATAGTTGGGATAAGTCCAATATTTGATTCATCAAATATCATCCAAAATTAACCAATATACTTTCAAGTATACTCTGTCACTATTTTGAATTGTCTTAGTTCAATAATATTTCCATATTATCAATCGACAACGGACATTTAGAAATATCATAATATTCTAAAACATGTAAAATAGGATACAAAATCAAATAACAGAAAATAAACGAAACTCAATCTTTATTTCATCAATTCAATAATGTCTTAAACATCCTTTATCCAAATACCAAAATAGATCAATGCATAAAATTGGTACATGCATCATGCCTCTTGATAGGTGTGTAAACACCCATCCTTTTTACCACTTAATTACAATAATAACCGAGCCAAAACGTGTATTTTATGTCATTTATGTCGGAATTATGCGTGGTTTGTGTTTTTGTTGTGATTTAGGACGAAAAGGTGAAAAGTGGAGAAAACACGGGCATTCACGGGCTTTTATCGAAGAAAAAGACGAAAGACGAAGTCAAGAAGTCAAGAGTGCAAAAAGAACGGAAGTCCAAGACAAATTCTGAAGATTTATCGAAGAAAGTCAAAAGACGGAAGTTTACCAAAAGCCGAAGAACTCAAGTCTAATTGAGGGAAGTGCAAAAATCATCCCTGTGGTATGTCGAAAAATCGAATTACATCCTTCGTTAACTTTTTGGACAACAACCATCCCTCCGTTAGTGCGCGGGGCACAATACATCCCTCATGGACTAACGGTGCAAATGTTTTCTCGTTAAAAATTAACAAAATCTAAAATAGAGGGTATTCTTGTCTTTTTCCTTTCCCAGGGATGTATTTTGAACCTTATCATAAATAGTTTCAAAAAAAAATTATTTTTGAAAAAAAAAATTTATTTTCAAAAAAAAAAAATTATTTTCGAAAAAAAGTTTTATTTTCTAAAAAAAAATTATTTTCGAAAAAAAAAATATTTTCGGAAAGAAAAGTTATATTTTCTAAAAAAATTATTTTCGAAAAAAAAAATTATTTTCGAAAAAAAAAATTTATTTTCGAAAAAAAAAATTTATTTTCGAAAAAAAGTTTTATTTTCTAAAAAAAATTATTTTCGAAAAAAAAAATATTTTCGGAAAGAAAAGTTATATTTTCTAAAAAAATTATTTTCGAAAAAAAAAATTTATTTTCGAAAAAAAAAATTATTTTCGAAAAAAAAAATTATTTTCTAAAAAAAATTTATTTTCGAAAAAAAAAAATTATTTTCGAAAAAAAAAATTATTTTCGAAAAAAAATTATTTTCAAAAAAACAATTTATTTTCTAAAAAAACTTTATTTTCGAAAATAATTTTTTTTTCGAAAATAATTTTTTTTTCGAAAATAAATTTTTTTAGAAAATAATTTTTTTTTTCGAAAATAATTTTTTTTTTTCGAAAATAATTTATTTTCGAAAATAATTTTTTTTTTTCGAAAATAATTTTTTTTTAGAAAATAAAACTTTTTTTCGAAAATAATTTTTTTTTTGAAACTATTTATGATAAGGTTCAAAATACATCCCTGGGAAAGGAAAAAGACAAGAATACCCTCTATTTTAGATTTTGTTAATTTTTAACGAGAAAACATTTGCACCGTTAGTCCATGAGGGATGTATTTTGCCCCGCGCACTAACGGAGGGATGGCTGTTGTCCAAAAAGTTAACGAAGGATGTAATTCGATTTTTCGACATACCACAGGGATGATTTTTGCACTTCCCTCAGTCTAATTTATTGAAGAATTACAAGACGAGTTCAAAGAAATCCCAAGCCAAAGTCATTAAAGTCCAAGATTTAAGAAGATTAAAGAAAGCAAGGACCTAATGACGCAATTAAAAAAAGATGAAAGAGGGGAGGAAGCTTCCTAAGCACTCCCTAATCCTCCCCTATATATAGATTAGACTAGATTCATTTTCATTTTGTTGGCTAGCTTGACAAACTAGTTCTTCCACCTTTTCATACTTGCACATTTACTTTCTTGCACTTTTAATTATTTGTCATTTAAATTCAAGTCTTTTAATTTCAAGTAAGTTTTAATTCTGTCTTGTTTAATATTTTATCTTTAAGCTTTTTAATCATCTTGTTTATCTTTTCTTCTTGCTTATTGTTAATCTTTTTCATAATCTTGGTTTGTGTTGATTTCAAGTTTTCAATCTTAATCTTTTGCATCTTCTTTTTATATAAAGTTTAAGTCTTTTTGATTTTCGTGTCTTGTTTTTGTTGATTTCATACGATTATCTATTAATCTAGGCTTTTTAGTTAGCTTATTTGTGTCTTATTTTGCTTATTGTGCTTAAAAAGTTAAGATTTTAGAGCTTATTTTCGTCCTTTTACGTTTTTCTAGTTTTTAGGAAAAGCTGATTCGATTTTGCAATACTTGTGTATTGCGAATTTGTGTCCTGATTCAATTTCGTAATTCTTCCATAATTGCGAAATTGAATCCTCTACAAAGTTGCGAAATCTTGTTCCAAGTTGCGAAATCATTGTTTTTCAATATTGCGAAATCTGATTCGATTTTGCAATTATTGCGACATTGTGCAATTATTGCGACATTGTGCACTATTACGACATTGTGCACTATTGCGACATTGTGCACTATTGCGACATTGTGTAATTATTGCGACATTGTGCACTATTGCGACATTGTGCACTATTGCGACATTGTGCAATTATTGCGACATTGTGCAACATTGCGAAATCTTTCATTTTCTAGCAATTGCGAAATTGTGTCTTTTGCTAATTGAGGAATTATTTCAATTTTGACGTAATTGCGAAATCTTGGGTTTTAATTGCAAAATTATTTCATATTTTTCTAGAATTTCGAAATTAACTAGTTTTTATTCAAATTTAATTTTTAAATTTATTTTTTCCCGCCATTTTTACTTAGCTTTATTTTTACTTGTATTGTCTTATTTAATTTTCAAATTTACTTTTCGTCAAGCCTTATTTTATGTCATTTACTTTTCAAAGTTTTAATTTTTCGTCATTTAATTTTAAACGTTTTTATATTATACTTTTCATTTCCTTACGTTTTTTTATTTCTATTTTACAGAAAAAGTGACAGTTTTTCTGGGTTTTGTTTAGTTTATTTTTATTACGTTTCGCATTTGCTTTTCTTTTAATTAGTTTACTACAACGACCAAATCATTTGTTCTCACCAAAAGTCGACTGAGTCGCACAGTTAACCAGGATCAATTCGATTAGACAGGAACAACGAACATATAATTTTTATACAGGCAAAAACCTTGTATCAAATGGCGCCACTGCCGGCTCTTTTCGTAAAGATTAACGGTTTTCTGTGAGAGACGTGTTGCTTTTTGGGATCCGTTCACTCGTGAACGTTATTTTTCGTGTCAAAAATTTTCAAAAAAAATAAATCCCAAAAACATTTGAAAAATCATAAAAAGCATTTCTTTTTCAAAACTTTTTGCACCAAAAATATTCCTCTTTATCCTCTATTATGTTTAATTCTTTTCTTTACCCCTCTTATTTATAATTCTTCATGGATTCGTCTTGCGTACGGTGTGGGAGACCATGTCATGGTTTTCAAACATGTCAATGGTGTACTTGTGAGCGGTGTGGTTTTGATATTGACGATACACAATTTGGATTTTGTCCATTTTGCAATTCAACAAATTCATACTTCTCCTCTTACAACACTTTCCCACCCTCTCCCTTCTATGACAATCCCTATCCTCAAGATGCACCGGGTTTTTATCCATACCCATGGTGCTATATTTGTGGGGGCCCTCACGATGCTTCTTCTTGTGATCCGTCGAAGGTCTTTGAGAAAGTTTCGTGCTATCATCCCAGTGTATATAACTTTGAGCCCCCACGTCACACCGTCAATCATCAACCCTTGTGTGCACTTCCTCCTGAGCAAATGGCCACACTTTTTGACACCATTCAAAAAGTTCAAGAAGCTTGCAACAAGATGATGGAGAAATGTCGAGCGGATCAGCAACAAGAGCAGGTATCTAACCTTAATGCTTATACTCCTCCTCTTGTGCCTCTATATTATTATGACAGTGATGACGATGAGAGTCCTATTTCTTGGAACGATGAGAATTCTATTCCTTCTCCCGACTTGCCGGCTCTGGAGCCTACGGATTCACCCATCCTAGGGGATGAGGATCTTAGCACAATTC
The DNA here is from genome assembly GCA_025667525.1 of Glebionis coronaria. Lineage (NCBI taxonomy): Eukaryota > Viridiplantae > Streptophyta > Magnoliopsida > Asterales > Asteraceae > Glebionis > Glebionis coronaria. The sequence goes on from CM046874.1 coordinate 555,126,527, forward strand.
CTGCAAAGGAATCCGACGAATTCAATAAGTCTAGCGCTGATAACCTTTTCCCATTTCCAAGTGAATCTAAGTTGACATCCGAAAGTGACGATGAGTATGATGCACTTTCTTCTGATGATGTTCCTTCCACCAACACTTTGGGAGAGGATTCTTTGGCTTTCTCTAATCCTCTTTTTGATCAAGATGATGATTTTACTTCTAGTGATGACGAGTCACTATCCGATGAAGACGTTCCGAAGGAAATTTTCAAGATTTATTCGAACCCTTTATTTGATTTTGATGACGATTACATATCTAGTGAGGTGAATCCTCTCTTTGACGAAGGGATTGAGGACATTGATAGCTCTGATTCTCCTACTATTGATGAGCATACTTTGTTAGCCATGCCCCTTTCTATCGCAGAGGTGGAGAGATTTGACTCTACTGGAAAGGTGACGCAGGTGGAAGGTAATTGTTCTCATACTTCTCATATTATATTACCACCTCCTCCTATCGTGTGCACACCCCAGCGGGTGATGTATCACTTTTACTCTCCTCGTTTCGTACCGGGAAATGAGGATGAGTGCCTTGACCCAGGAGGTGACAATGACCATTCTATAATTGATACCCTTACGGCTTTGCCAATTGGTCAGCATCCATTGTCTTTGGAGGATGACAATGTGATTCCTTTACCCACCCCACCTCCCGTGGATCAAGATTTCACATACTTCTCGTATGTTGAAAGGACCTTCCTACCATTCAAGACTTATCCTCCTGCCTCTCCTTTGTTATATTCCTCCGGGAACGAGGACAAGGTCTTTGATCCCGGTATTACATTTGAGGCTTCCCCATGGACCATTTAATTCAGGGACGAGTCAGGCTCGTGACTCGGTTAACAAAAACAAGCGCTTCTCAGGAGGCAACCCGACTATCTATCTATCTTTTTCTTTGTTTTTACCATAAGTGTAGGGGGAGACCCGTTGGTGTTTGATATTTCCTCTCTTCTCTTATTCAGGGATTAGAGCTTCAAAGACACACTCTTGACGACTCTTGACGACCCGTGATTTCGTGTTCCCATTTTCCCGGTTCTATCCTAAACTCTTTTCGATTCACTATTTTATATTTCTCAATATTAAAATAGGAATCTCTTTAGTGGTCTTTTCCTTAGCGAGATTTAAACAAAGAGCACAATGTCCTAAGTGTAGGGGAGTTTACTCCCACATGCTTAAACATTGAGGAAAATGTTTATATTAAGTGTAGGGGGGCTTCTATCGAAGTTAAGTGGTCTTTTCCTTGTATTTGTCCTCATTTTAACCGGAAAATCAAATTTTCGACATTTTTCAAAATTTTTGATCTATTTTGGCCTATTAGTTTTATCCTGTGTATAGTTATTTTCTTTCTTTATTAGAATAAACCTTTAATAAAGTGGTTTTAATTTTCAAACGTTGTGAATCTTTTGACTCAACCCGAGTTTACTTATCTAAGTTTACTCTGGCTAGTATCCTTAACGTGTTTAAGTCAAGTTTTGCTAGGCTTTTATATATGGAGCTATAAAACGTGAAAGTCTTAACTCTCACGGGTTAAGAACAAGAACTTTTCGAAAGTTCCTATAATTGATCCTAGAGAGTCGTTTATCAAGGGAACTTTAAAATGCGATTTCTAAACTTGAAAAAGTCTAAGAGTTTGCAATATCCTATAGACGACTCGAAAACCCAAAGCTTTGATTTAATAGGCTAAGCATCCACGAGTCTCATTCCTTGAGATTTTAAACTGTGGAGAACGAGAGATGATAGAGTCAATTATAAGTTCGGTATTCTTTCGTGAATTTATGTGAGTTAATTATAAGCATATTCTCTCATCACTTGCTAATAAATTTATCTGCAATAAATAAGGTTCTACGATTTGAAAAGTTACTTAGCTTCTAGCCCAAGATCGTTTAATAGTTGCTCGGTTTGGATTAGAGTTCATAGCCAAGGCATAACTTATTGAAGCGGGATGCGAAGATTGGCGAGTCCGAAAAGGCCCTAACAAGGCATGAGGGATACATTTTGTTGCTAAAGATCCAAAGTGATGTGAAGAATCATTTATCGAAAATCAATATGAAGGATCGAGACACGCGACGAAAAGCAAAAACTCCCCAAAAAGTCATGGAGAAGTCTATCCGAAAAGGCCCTAACAAGGTATGAGGATAAATAGATCCAAGTCCAAAAAGGAGGCGGATCGTTGTATATCAAAGTCCAAAATAAAGATTGGAGAAAAATGAAGAAGTCGTGGTCCAAATATGAAGAATCTCTCAAAACATCAAGTGAAGAAATTCCTATATGAAGAGAAGACCATTATTTCATGAACGTCTCTCAAGATTTGAAGTATGAAGTCGCTGCCAAATATCGGTCCGAGAAAGGTCTCAAATCGCGAAGCGAGTTATGCCAAGATATGAACTTTTTAAGGTCCCGAGAAGCAGTTTTAAATGATTTTGTCCTTTAGCTAACTATTGATTAAATCGTTCACTTTATTTTCGGCCTAAATAACTATCGAAATAAGTCAAACAATGCATCCTCGTGATCATTCAAGACAACAATAAAATATAAAAGATACATCTAGGAATAAGGGAGTCTAAGTGAGTAATTGGCCCACTTGAGTTCGTGTTAGTTTGCTAACTTATAATAACAATGATCTCGTTTTTAAGCTTGGTTTGGAGAAAGTGAAACCTTGAGGATGATGATTATTCATGACATTTCCAAAACCCAAGGTATGTTTTTGATTTCTTTACTTTGAATGTTTATAATTTTCTATCTCTTTAATAAAGGCCAACATGGATTGATTATGATGAAAAATGTAAACATGCTTTGTAACTAACGCATTGCATGAGGACATTGCAATGGTCAAGTGTAGGGGATTTGATAGGTGTGTAAACACCCATCCTTTTTACCACTTAATTACAATAATAACCGAGCCAAAACGTGTATTTTATGTCATTTATGTCGGAATTATGCGTGGTTTGTGTTTTTGTTGTGATTTAGGACGAAAAGGTGAAAAGTGGAAAAACACGGGCATTCACGGGCTTTTATCGAAGAAAAAGACGAAAGACGAAGTCAAGAAGTCAAGAGTGCAAAAAGAACGGAAATCCAAGACCAATTCTGAAGATTTATCGAAGAAAAAGTCAAAAGACGGAAGTTTACCAAAAGCCGAAGAACTCAAGTCTAATTTATTGAAGAATTACAAGACGAGTTCAAAGAAATCCCGAGCCAAAGTCATTAAAGTCCAAGATTTAAGAAGATTAAAGAAAGCAAGGACCTAATGACGCAATTAAAAAAAGATGAAAGAGGGGAGGAAGCTTCCTAAGCACTCCCTAATCCTCCCCTATATATAGATTAGACTAGATTCATTTTCATTTTGTTGGCTAGCTTGACAAACTAATTCTTCCACCTTTTCATACTTGCACATTTACTTTCTTGCACTTTTAATTATTTTTCATTTAAATTCAAGTCTTTTAATTTCAAGTAAGTTTTAATTCTGTCTTGTTTAATATTTTATCTTTAAGCTTTTTAATCATCGTGTTCATCTTTTCTTCTTGCTTATTGTTAATCTTTTTCCTAATCTTGGTTTGTGTTGATTTCAAGTTTTCAATCTTAATCTTTTTCATCTTCTTTTTATATAAAGTATAAGTCTTTTTGATTTTCGTGTCTTGTTTTTGTTGATTTCATACGATTATCTATTAATCTAGGCTTTTTAGTTAGCTTATTTGTGTCTTATTTTGCTTATTGTGCTTAAAAAGTTTAGATTTTAGAGCTTATTTTCGTCCTTTTACGTTTTCCTAGTTTTTAGGAAAAGCTGATTCGATTTTGCAATACTTGTGTATTGCGAATTTGTGTCCTGATTCAATTTCGCAATTCTTCCATAATTGCGAAATTGAATCCTCTACAAAGTTGCGAAATCTTGTTCCAAGTTGCGAAATCATTGTTTTTCAATATTGCGAAATCTGATTCGATTTTGCAATTATTGCGACATTGTGCAATTATTGCGACATTGTGCACTATTGCGACATTGTGCACTATTGCGACATTGTGCACTATTGCGACATTGTGCAATTATTGCGACATTGTGCACTATTGCGACATTGTGCACTATTGCGACATTGTGCAATTATTGCGACATTGTGCAACATTGCGAAATCTTTCATTTTCTAGCAATTGCGAAATTGTGTCTTTTGCTAATTGAGGAATTATGTCAATTTTGACATAATTGCGAAATCTTGGGTTTTAATTGTAAAATTATTTCATATTTTTCTAGAATTTTGAAATTAATTAGTTTTTATTCAAATTTAATTTTTAAATTTATTTTTCCCGCCATTTTTACTTAGCTTTATTTTTACTTGTTTTTTCTTATTTAATTTTCAAATTTACTTTTCGTCAAGCCTTATTTTACGTCATTTACTTTTCAAAGTTTTAATTTCTCGTCATTTAATTTTAAACGTTTTTATTTTATAGTTTTCATTTCCTTACGTTTTTCGATTTCCATTTTACAGAAAAAGTGACAGTTTTTCTGGGTTTTGTTTTTAGTTTATTTTTATTATGTTTCGCATTTGCTTTTCTTTTAATTAGTTTACTACAACGACCAAATCATTTGTTCTCACCAAAAGTCGACTGAGTCGCACGGTTAACCAGGATCAATTCGATTAGAAAGGAACAACGAACATATAATTTTTATACAGGCAAAAACCTTGTATCACCTCTAGCAATGACATTCATACTTGTTTGGCAAAGCATAAAATAACCAATCTTGACCTATTGGAATTTTGATAATACTCTCTTCAAGAATTCAATTCATTAAAACTCTTGTACATTTGCATTCAAACAATTTGATATTGCCACATAGTATCAAAATTGTGAAACATCCTTGATCACCAATTTCCTAAACTTCCAAAACACATTTGAAGTTCAAAGTATTCTAATTCTTTAATGTATAATGCAACTTTAATCAACATGTCATCTCCAAAAGATTCCATGACTAATATTGAGTGTTACCTCAATTATATCTTTTCAAGTTTTACAGCTTGTCATAAAAGATATGAATACATTACATTTAATATATATTATGTAATGTTTGATTCCAACCAAACCTTCAAATTTGTTGGCTATGATAATTTGCACAACTATTGACAAATTTCATGCATAGAATATAGAAGCTGATCCAAGATTTAGGATGTTATTCTATTTTCAAATATATTCCTTCAGAATATTCATTACACAAGTTATTTAATAACTTCTTAAATTGATTAATATATTCAAATCATCATGCATTTTAAGCATGATATAAATACAACACGACACACATGGGAGTTTCTCAAACCAGATTTAGATTTCTTCATGTTCTAAATATCCATAAAAATTTATTACATGTCATATTATGTTGTATTTCCACCGCATAAATAAACAAATATTATTTGTTCCAAGGTTATGTATATCTTATTTTCTAAATCTTCAAAGTAAAGTATCATCTCAAATCTAAACCAAATCAACATTTAATTTGAAAGAAAACTTACTTTCTTATATGTCTATTCAACATATCCAATTTAAGAAAATAACCCTAATATTCCCACTAGCTTTTAGGAATACTCAGACCATCTTATTCAAATTTAAATCCAATCTTGGATTACAGATTAAACATAAGAATAATCTCCTAGATGCATGCTTTTATCCATTCATGGATAATTGCATTTTGTACTTTTCTAAAGATTTATTTTGAAGTAATAAACTCATTTCGATTACTTAAGTCCTTGCTCAAGTAGTCATTCAAGAAATAGTTCATACATATCTAAATTTACAAATTTAAAATATGACCATCAAAATATTTATACATTTAATGTGTTTAGGAAAAAAATACTCAATCACAATTAATTACTTAAGTGTGATTAATAATCTATTGATATACATACATTAAATATGTGTACAATTTTGTCCATATAATTTTGACACAAAGATTAAACCACCATAATTGGCGTTTTTCTTCCTTTGACGAAACTCATCTCCAATTTCTAGTCAAACTACTAAGATAAAACAAATCTAAAATTGATTATCTTATTTGGACAACATCTATAACATTCATAGTATGAGTAATTTACCCAAAACAATATTTGGTAACAAATCATAACAATTATTTGTAACTCATAATTCTCAACATATAAATCGCATATCCGAGATATCCTTACGGACCTATGACGTAAATTCCTTTATCTTGAGAGTTAGCATTTACAAGCCTTCCTTATGATAATTACTAGTGTATTTCTGAAGATTATGTATCTTGTAATTTTATCTTTCAAGATCAAAACTCCCACTTGCTTTTAATAACTTAAAATTACTCTTTAAATACATAGCAAATAGATCAACACTCCAACGTTATCTATATGGGACATTACAAAACACAATGGCAGTTCCATACTCTTTATTTTCTAAACAATCCACTTCATAAGTAGTTTAGCAAAATCCGAACTCTGTTTAAGATATAACGTGATTCATCACATTCCATATATAATGGTATCTTATTAATCTTCTTAGCTCAAGTCATACTCAACTATCTAACCTTGATATCTTTTGGAATAAAGGAAGATATAGTTATCTTGAATCAAACATCACCATCATATTAAGAATTTTGATTCTCCTAATGAACATACCATAACAATGATGTATTTCATTTTAGGAGAATATTGTAAGTTAATCTTAACAATATTAAGATAAATATATATATATATATATATATATATATATATATATATATATATATATATATATATATATATATATATATATATATATATATATATATATATATATATATATATATATATATATATATATATATATATATATATATATATATATATATATATATATATATATATATATATATATATATATATATCGGTTTACTTATATACCAACTAAATCATCTTAATGGTAATATAGATTTCCTAACCATTTTGCATGCTTTATAACTCAAGTACTTTTAATACAAAGTCACTTCATTTTATATCTTTTAAACATAAAAGTTATAATTCCATCATACGTTTAAAGTCATTTGAAATTGACTCCATGTATATGTCTTAACAAAAGAGATAATACATTAACGTCTTACTTTATATTATACGTCTTTCAAGACTTTATGTTTGTGACTTTATTCGATAAATCATAAACATGTATAACTAAAGTAATCATGAACACCACTTGGTTTCAATAATCTTTTCAAGTTAATTCACTACTATGTCTATTTATGTAATTTCAAGAATACACAAATATTTAACTTTAGTAGAATAAGATTACTCTATATATTTATATCATTCAAGGAATTGTCCATTTTAAGAAACCTCAAAATAATCCACGCCCGATCTTACGACATGTGGATATTTTACCTTTGTGTTTACAATTTAGTCCAAGCTTTCACATGACTAAATCAAAACAACAAGTGTCTCTTAATGTGAATGATATATATACTTTTAAGTAGTCTTTTAATCATATTGACACATGATCTAACTTTCATCTAATTATTAATCAGATTGTTAGTCTCTTATCTTGAATCATAGCTTTATGAGTTGTTTCTTGCACACAATGTTCATTTCTCCTACTTGTGCATGGAACAACCTCATATATTAGATAAACATCACGTCTAACGTTCGTTTACAAAAATATGATTGTGTCACATATATTAGCTTTTACAAGTAGATGTAGAAACACTTAATCAACAAGAATCAATACATGAATTTCCTTTGAAGATAATAGTGTCAACAATTCGAAAGTAATTATCTTTAGGACATACTAAAGATAACGTGGGTTATTACCAAGACAACAAGGCTTGTAACTCCCACTAAATTAGAGAATGTTTTAATAAACTCAAAATCAGTAATACAACACAATTCCCCCACTGAACTTGACAACATTGAAAATGTTTCATAATCGGTGAAAATAATTAGTGTTGTGTTTACTTTCTTACACTTTTAAAAAACACATTCGTAACAATTACTTATAGTGTTTAAGAGTGTACTCTACTTCGTAAATGATGACTTATCCATCAAATGCTTTTAACTTGAAAGATTTGGCATGAAATTTCTTCCTTAATAGGTCTACCAACCCCACAATGGTATGTAGTGCCTATAAATGGTAAAAGCACAACTACTAGAAAAATATGCTAGTTTTCCTTATAACCAATTAGCGGCAACTTTTTATAACTCAAAATATGCACTTTTCTTAACTTTTAAAGTTTGCTATGAGTTATGAATTTGAATTTGACATTTCTAAAATCCTTATTACTCCTTCTTCACTCAAGGAAAAGAGTTTAGGTTTATCTTTTCATTTTAAATTGACTCTATCCTTAACCATACGATTTTAGATCAATAAATGAATAAACCACGTTTACGGGGTAACGTTGCATTAATACATTTGTAAAAGAATTTATAAAATTCAATTTTTGTATTTTTGATAATACCTTTCAAGAAAATAAAATTACCCTGGTAATAATAACCATAGTATTTTCCTTGAAAACTAGAATCCAAAATGACATAATTTCATCACATCAGTTGATCTGCTAGCAATGAATGTATTCAAGATGGTAACTGTGACAACCACGGTTTTGAGGTTCGTCACTTAGTTTATTTTGTCCATATTTTGTGGAATTACGTGTCTTTACGTGTTTATGAGTTATGTGGTGTGAATAGAGTGTGGTTTGGTCAAAATTTTCGAGTACGGGGTACCATGTGAATGAAACGATGTGTGATGCTTTCATGTTCATGAGCTCACATAGTAGTGACTATGAAATATGATGGTGTTATTTAGTGGTTTTACGTATACGTATATGTATTATAGAAAATCGTATTTTTATGATTTAGGGTTGTGCATTTAGGGGTCTCGGATGAGCTATTTAGTAACGGGAATAATTTATGGGATGGTTTTAAGTCATTTAGGACTTAATTATATAGTTTATTTCATATTCCAAGAGTTTTTAAAAAACTGTATATTTTTACGTCTTTTACGGTATACGCGTAAATTTGACTATTTTTACGGTTTTGAGGTTTTGGAGGTTTTTGGAGATGAAATAAATTAAGGTAAATTAAGGTAATATTATTAATACATTAATTAATAATAAAAAAATAAAAAAAATAAATAATAAAGTGGGTCGGTTTGGACGACGCAAGGAAGAAAAAAAAAGAGGAAGTTGTTAAAAGTCCAGATTGAGCCCAATTGTGAAAGCCTTTTTATTAAATCCTTTAAAACCAATCATAATATCAAAAAGATCAGTTTTTTTTCTCTCCTCCACCCTTTTTGGCCGAAATATTATGAGCCTTAATTTAGGGATTCATCAAAAATAATTTTCTTGAAAATTTGAGGTAAAAATCTTGATTTAATTCTTATAGTTTTCATATTTTATATCGTTAAGGATTCAAGTATTATCTAATCAATTTATGTGATGGATTAGGGTTCTTAATAGATCTGTAATTAGGGGTTTTATAACAATTAACATGATTAGGATAATGATTGGTGATAATTAGTAATGTTAATTAGGGTTTAATCATGTTTAAATTCGTTTTTAAAAACTGGGCATAATGTTTGGTCCATTGTTTTGATCATATCTAGAGTTCTACAAACTTTTAATTTTCGAATCTTATGTCCTTGGAAAGGTAATTGAATTAGATTTCAAATTCAAGAAACAAGAACTAAATTGGAGGTAGGAAAGTGTGTCAAAAACAGTTTACATCAGTCGTGTGTCAAAATTGTTTTTTGAACAACATGTTTTCATTTTATGTTTTGAATTGTTTGGGGTACTTAGGTTTATAATTGGAGCTTCAAAAGAACATGAGACTTAGATTATATATTAAGTAAAATATCTGGAGAAGGGATAAGCAAATGGGATAGGGTAACACCCTCTGATTATAACAAACGTTTCATATGTTCAAAGTTAGTAAATTCTGGATTGGTAAAAGTATATATATATATGGAGGCCTTAACAGTAGCTTTAAGGTTGAGGCCAAAGAGGAGAGTTAGCTAACACATGTAAGGGAATAGGGTTTCTTTTAAAGGACATGTTATTTTTGTTAATGTGGTGTTCAACCAATAGTTTGAAGTTTGAAAAAGCGACTGTTTTGGGTTAAATGTTAACGGGACGAGTTATGAACTAAACTAATTTAAGGGCTTTATATAGGGGTGTAATGAGATTCATATGGCATATAAATGGGTTGAAGTTGTAGGAGAATGTTAGATATCCATCATAGTTTGATGAGCCATTTTGGTATGTGGTCCATGTCTTGATTGTATACGTTTGTGTGTTTAGATATGTGTGCTAGAGCGCGGGTATTTGGAGAAGCTTGTTCAGGTGAGTTTCATATTCCCATGTCTTTTTATGATTTGATTTCCAGATGGGATGGAAGAGACACTCTATGGTTTTGTAACTAATGCTGCGAATGTTTTTATGGTTTGTGATGGACTTGTGTGTACACTTATGTGATTAACAGCTATGTGATTCTTGATTGTGTTTATGATTTGGATCAGGGGACACGTTATGGTTTGACTTGGTACCAAGGGGATGTTGACAAGGCGAGGCCTTGGGATTGGTTCATAGGTGTATGGGCGCCTATGTGACCATGGTTATTGGTAAGGCTTGGAGCCTTGGAATTATGGTTATTGGTAAGGCTTGAAGCCTTGGATTTGTCATGATTGGTTAATCTTAAATGCTAGTTGTTAATACATAATTGTAGCACATTGTCCATATATTCTTTTTCTAGTGGTTGTTATTCACAGATTATAACTGATTTGGCGTTGGATTCTAAACCTATGACTCTCACCCACTTGACGTGTTTTAGTGTCTCTTTCAGGTGAGAATGTGGTTAAGCGTAAGAATAGGAGTGGCTAGCTTGATGGCTTAGGATTGCATTTGAAGGAACCCCCTTTCCTCTTAGTCTTTATTTATGTTTGAATAAGTGATACTTTGTAGACACCTATATGTTTGTTATTTGTTAATTGTATGTCTTTGGTAAGAGGTAGACCTGTTACCTACTTACCTAGACGTCTGCATTGTTTGAGATATCTTCTGACATTGTGTCACCATTTATGATATTTCTATTTCATTTAGTTATCTCTATAGACACGCTATTGTTGTGATGATATCCATACGTCGCGCCCCATATTCCGCCATGGTGGGTTGTGATAGAATGGTATCAGAGCCAATGATTATAGAGAATTAGGTTACCTAGCCTAGTCTATAGCTTAAGGATCCCTGCATATAGGCATCAAAGGATTACGTGTGGTCTTGATTGTATTTTCCTAGTTTTTATTTTTTTGTGAATTTTGACTAGTATGAGTTGAACTATAGTTGCCCATACTTAGTCACCTGTTAATTTTTGTTTTGCTTTTAATATATAAATTACTTTCACCATAGTAAGTTATTTGGTGTACCTAATGTATAGTATTTTACTTTTGATGTTTAATTCATGTTCCCTAAGAATCATATGGTGATTCGAGTTACTAGGAGTAGGTGGATAGGAAGGATTTTAAGTTGTTTCCACTCTTATGGGCGACATGACTTATAACTGATTATTAGTTGTGTTGGAGTTTGTCTATGTTGTTTTAGCTAGACTATGGATTTATGTATTCCAAGAGTTTGACTATATTATTTTAATAGATAGAGTTTTGGACCTTATTGTTTATGTGGTTTTGAGCTTATGTGAGTAGATGGATTAATGTGTTATATGTTGTATTGATTCTTATTAGTGTCATCATAGGAGGGAGTGCATTGAGGAAAGGGTAATTGTATAATTATGGTGGCCAACATATTTATACAAGTACCACAACTTCAATGGGTTCTCAAGTATGATTGCATGAAAGAGGGTTAGTACATGCTTGTATATGATGAGATGTGGATTTTTAGGTATATGTATAATATATGGGTTTATGTAACGGTTGTCTACCGTATGGCTATTTTTGAGTGTGTTATATGTTTTGGGTTATACTCATGTTGTGTGATTATGGGGTCACATGATATGGACTGGTTTTAGTGATGGGTTTTATGCCTTGTTGTAAGATGGTGATTACTCGTATGGAAAAACGAGTGTATGACGCGATTGATTGATCTGAAATGTATGGTAACGAGTATATGTTTGGGTGATTTAATTGGTATATATATGCGGATGTATATATATACTAGTATGTGTTAAGTTATGATATATGGTCGTTCAATAATTATTATAACTTGAACGTACCTTGTGTTTGCTCGTGTTTTATGGTGCTGGAGTTTGATGGAGTTCCAACAACGTTTTGAGTCTTTTGATGTGTGCCTACATTTGGGTATGTATTTTAATTAATGAGAACTACTAAATTTTCTTGCAAATAAGTCTGGCTAATTATAGAAAAACGATTTTGAAAATAATTTGTAAGTGTATGGTATGATATCGTGACTTATATATCTTTTATTTAAGTTTGTGGTAGTAAGTTATAAAAAAAATTGTCTCGAAAATAATTAGATTAGTTTTCTATGTAACACGTGATAATACGTTTTAAAGGGTGAAGAAATTTTACAATGATTTTCTTAAGTGGAGTTAAATTTTAGAAGTATTTAACTAGACGGAAAGAGTAAAAAGGGAGATTTTATTATAGTAATGATAATAATAACACCACACCTTGTAAACTTGTAATAGTTTAGTTATAGCCAGCCTAAATAGATTATATAAAATAATAATAATAATAAAATGACTTGTTTGGAATTCTTTTGGTACACGCCATGATTTAGTTATGCGGTTGTGGAAACGTTAGGATGAGAGGATAGAGTTGGGTAGTATTACTTATGGTTAGATATTAGAATGGAGAGATGTGTTTTGGTTTAATGGTTGTGTTGAAAGAATGATTAAGATTTATGGAGTTTTAAAACTTATATTGGTTACGGGAAGAAGGGAGTAAGTAAAGTTAGTTAAACTGGTCGTGGGAACGAGATGTCATGCTATGAGAAGTTGGTTGATGTACCATTAGGAGATTGATGAAAGTACTAGCGGATGTGAGGGTAGAGTAGAAAGTTTCTAATAATGGAAAGATTGGGCAAATAACACGCAAGGAAATTGGTATAGTTATGGAGGCAAGGTAGTAGTAGAGACGTGAAGAAAAACATGGATGTGAAAGAATGATTGGTAAGAAGCTGATTAATGGTGAAGTACAACAAGTAAGGAAGAGTGAGCCATTGAGGGGTTGAAGTACCCATAGAAATATTGTGGTAGATGAGTTGAAGTTAGAAGCTACTTCGTTGTGTGAAGTTCCTAAGTTACATCATGGAGACGAGAAGGAGTGCGTGAAGAGCTACATCGTGAAGCAAGGAGCTGAAAGGACTACGTGCCGGCTGCAAGAGATTTCGAAGGAGTCACAGAAGTTGAAAGGAATGGAAAGATGACAAGCACTATGATGGGAATCTCCGTATGGTTCGTACCACAGAAGGACAGATCGAGTACCAGAGTGGAGTTACAAAGAGCTAAACCAATATCGTGATGGAGTGACTACATAACATGGGAGATTTAGAACTCGTGGAAGTAACAAAGGGAGTAGAGTAACTACGCAAAGATAGAGTTTCGTGGCAATCAATATCGAGGGATGAGTAGTGAAGCTGAGCTGAATAAGTTCAGAAGTGATTAGAGGGCCAGTCTAGTGAAGGTGTTTATGAAGGATCTTTGGAAGAGACAGTTATGCATTATCCAATGCACTAACGATTTCATAGATTTGATGAATTGAGTGTGAAATTTTGGTTGGACATGGTAGTGAAGGAATTAGGGAGAACCTTCGAAGGATAGAAACAAGTATCCCTAGAAGTTGATGACTGAAGTACCACATGATAGGTGCAATGTCAAAAAGAGAGTTATGAGAACTATGTAAGAATTTATAATATAGCTTAGTTTAGACAACGGAAACTAATATGGGTTTTAGATGAGAGTGTGATCCGAGTGGAATCACGAGAAACTCTAATCTATCCCTATTAAGAGGGAGTAGGAGTGTTGGTTGTAAGGAAAACAAGTGAAGCTACTTAGGTAATTTCTGCGTGTAGACGACTTGATAGACGGGAAGTATCACATCGTGATGTATGGCATGAGTTTAGGAAGAAGAAGGAAGTGTGGGTAGAAGCAAATCATGAATGAAATAGGTCGAGATAGGAACTGAAGGTAAAACGTTGGTAGAGCTTAATGAGTAGAATAAAGCATAAAGCAGGCTAATATTGTTGTAGTATGGAAAAGGGAATGACACTGACCTATACTGTATGATTGGAAGGCTTAGCATCGATAATAGAAGGGATGAGGATCTATAGATATGGTGTGTCATGAGAGACGAAGGGCATGGTCTAACTGAGAAAAGACGAGGAGCACTATGACTTTGTAGGTAAAACATCGTGTAGATATAAAGGAAGAAATGTAGCTAATTGTCTTAGAAAGAGTTGAATATGTTCAAGGGTAAGTTGAGTATAAAGGATCACTAAAAAATCTTTCATTGAGGAAAGTGAGAAAAGAAGTGTATGGGTGCTACTAATGAGCTATCCAGATTTAATGGAAGTAGTTGTAGCATGGGTTTGGATGGCAGTTGACAGAACTAACTAATGAATATGTACAAGACCGTCATAGGTCACTTTTGTAAGGAAATTGGAATTCTTAAGTGGTTTGGGGTACGGACTAAAGGGATTGGATGAACATGATTGGATATGAGTATATCCGACAAATTAGAGATGGATGGACAAAGTGAGAAATTGCTACAAGTATAGGAGTCGTGTTGAGAGCTTGGGTGACTAATTTAGAGGGAGGTGGAAAACTCGTTAGCGATGTCTAAATTTTCATATAATGATAGTTATCATACTAGAAGTCGATGAATGCCATTTGAGGCACTATATGGAAGGATAGGGTGAGTTGTCCTTATGGTAGACTAAAACTGGTGAAAGATACTACTAATGTAGTAATGGTGTTTGTGGAAAGAATGAGAGAAACAAGAGATGCAATGTTGAAAAGGAGGAAACCACTAGAGTTTAGTGACAAAGTTATGTAGGAAGTTTCACCCATAGTAATGGGTAGTATGTTTTGGTAATAAAATAAAAGTTGATGTTAAGTTTTGTAGGTCCATTTATGATCTTTGGAAAGATCAGACCAGTAGCTTATTGGTATAGAATTATCTGGGGAACTAAGTGGTGTACATAATATATTTCATGCATTAAGATTTGGGAAATGTGGTTTTAGAATGCATAATTGCATATACGGTTATTCGGGATCTGTGATAACTAGAGTCTTTGATTTTCAAAGAGTCATTGTAAGATTTACGGACTATGAGGTCAAGAGTTTGAGAATGAAGTTAAATATTTTTGGCTAATATATCTAGTAATATGAGTCATGAACTAAAGTTCACGTGGAAATGAGAGGAGTTCTTTTAGAACAAGTATCCTCACGTGATTTTTTGATTGATGTGATTGATCCTAAGGAGTAAATCTCGGGACGAGATTTCTATTAGGAGGGAGTGATGTGACAACCACAGTTTTGAGGTTCGTCACTTATTGTTATTTTGTCCATATTTCGTGGAATTACGTGTCTTTATATGTTTATGAGTTATGTGGTGTGAATAGAGTGTGGTTTGGACATCGTTTTCGGGTACGGGGTACCATGTGAGTGAAACGACGTGTGATGTTTTCATGTTCATGAGCTCACATAGTAGTGAGTATGAAATATGATGGTGTTATTTAGTGGTTTTACGTATACGTATATGTATTATAGAAAATCGTATTTTTACGACTTAGGGTTGTGCATTTAGGGGTCTCGGATGAGCTATTTAGTCATGGGAATAATTTATGGGATGGTTTTAAGTCATTTAGGACTTAATTATATAGTTTATTTCATATTCTAAGAGTTTTTATAAAACTGTATATTTTTACGTCTTTTACGGTATACGCGTAAATTTGACTAGTTTTACGGTTTTGAGGTTTTGGAGGTTTTTGGAGCTGAAATAAATTAAGGTAAATTAAGGTAATATTATTAATACATTAATTAATAGTAAAAATAATGAATATATATATATATATATATATATATATATATATATATATATATATATATATATATATATATATATATATATATATATATATATATATATCTATATATATATATATATATATATATATATATATATATATATATATATATATATATATATATATAAATATACATGTATATATATATATATATATATATATATATATATATATATATATATATATATATATATATATATATATATATATATATATATATATATATATATATATATATATATATATATATATATATATATATATATATATATATATATATATATATATATATATATATATATACATATATATATATATATATATATATATATATATATGGAAGCCTTAACAGTAGCTTTAAGGTTGAGGCCAAAGAGGAGAGTTAGCTAACACATGTAAGGGAATAGGGTTTCTTTTACAGGGCATGTTATTTTTGTTAAGGTCGTGTTCAACCAATAGTTTGAAGTTTGAAAAAGCGACTGTTTTGGGTTAAATGTTAACGGGACGAGTTATGAACTAAACTAAGTTAAGGGCTTTATATAGGGGTGTAATGAGATTCATATGGCATATAAATGGGGTGAAGTTGTAGGAGAAGGTTAGATATCCATCATAGTTTGATGATCCATTTTGGTATGTGGTCCATGTCTTGATTGTATACGTTTATGTGTTTAGATTTGTGCTAGAGCGCAGGTATTTGGAGAAGCTTGTTCATGTGAGTTTCATAGTCCCATGTCTTTTTATGATTTGATTTCCAGATGGGATGGAAGAGACACGATATGGTTCTGTAACTAATGTTGTGAATGTTTTTATGGTTTGTGATGGACTCGTGTGTACACTTATGTGATTAACTGCTATGTGATTCTTGATTGTGTTTATGATTTGGATCGGGGGACACGTTATGGTTTAACTTGGTACCAAGGGGATGTTGACAAGGCGGGGGCTTGGGATTGGTTCATAGGTGTATGGGCGCCTATGTGACCATGGTTATTGGTAAGGCTTGGAGCCTTGGAATTATGGTTATTGGTACGGCTTGGAGCCTTGGATTTGTGGTGATTAGTTAATCTTGAATGCTAGTTGTTAATACATAATTGTAGCACATTGTCCATATATTCTTTTTTTAGTGGTTGTTATTCACAGCTTATAACTGATTTGGCGTTGGAGTCTAAACCTATGACTCTTACCAACTTTATGTTGATGTGTTTTAGTGTCTCTTTCAAGTGAGAATGTGGTTAAGCGTGAGAATAGGAGTGGCTAGCTGAAAGGCTTAGGATTTCATTTGAAGGAACCCCCTTTCCTCTTAGTCTTTATTTATGTTTGAATAAGTGATACTTTGTAGACACCTATATGTTTGTTATTTGTTAATTGTATGTCTTTGGTAAGAGGTAGACCTGTTACCTACTTACCTAGACGCCTGCATTGTTTGAGATATCTTCATGACATTGTGTCACCATTTATGATATTTCCATTTCATTTAGTTATCTCTATATACACGCTATTGTTGTGATGATATCCATACGTCGCGCCCCATATTCCGCCATGGTGGGGTGTGATAGTAACTTGTCGAACAATGACTGACAAACAAATTTGTAATTTCTAGATATTTAAGGAATTTACATTGCCAAAAGTCATTTTGCATTGTAAACATGTTTCATCCCTTCTTTATGCCTTAAGTTTCCAGATCTTACTGAGTAAATCAATTAAGTCGACTAATCTAAAGAACGTAAAACCTTCATGTGCAATCTTATTCAGTCATGAAGTTTTCTCTCCATTACAACATCGTCCAGAATCTTATATGACGAAAATTGTAACTTCAAGTGTTTGTCAATTAGATGGCATATGACTTTAAATTTAGGGTTTAAATTTCGATGTCAAAATCATGCATGGAGAAGCATGCATACATCTCCGTAGCATTTAGTATAATAAAAACTTTTAGTAAACATTTTGGTGAGACTAAAATTTCATCATATATTTGCATGTTAAGGTATTGGTTAAACCAATTAATGATTTTATCCACAACTAAATTCACACCGTACTTTTTCTAGAACTTAGATGAAGCACAAAACAATAACCTTATTCATTGTGTTTCAGATGTGATTTTTTGCGGTTAAATCAACCTTAAGGAATTATGTAAATAATAACCGTAGGTAATTCCAACTTTGACGCACATGCAAGCTGGGAATTTGGTCAGCGCTAAAGCATAACACCTCCTTCCTTAACCGGGTTCAGTACCAGCGGTGCGTTATACCCACTTTATAGTTTGCCAAAGTTGAGTAGGCCGTTAAGTTATTATTGCAATTCCAATCAACGCAAATCATATGTCAATTAGATCTCAAAACACTTCATTTATTTTGATATGATTTAGTCCATATTAATTTTCCTTGGAAAAAAGTACCCTTGTTTACAACATACAATCAATATAAAACATATGAAAACAAGTAGGTACAAAAAAACTAACTCATAAACACATAATAACAATTTATATGTGCAATAAATAAATCAAATAGCCACATGCATACGATTTATTCAATAAATAATATCAAATCTAGGTTTTTATATTCATATAAAAGTCTTCCCTAATTTTAGATTTATTGAATCAAATAAAGCATGTAGCAAAAAACGTAACAATTACCACATAAAACATATGATCCATGAAAAACATGCATGTTCATCACGGATCTCCCACATAACTTAACAATTAAATCTCTACGGATCGAAACATTAACTCACATAACATATGCAATTCATCAAAGTTCCACCCAAATTACTTAACAAATTAATAAAATCTCTACGGATCGTAACCTTAAATACATGACATAACAATTAATCATGTAATTATCTAAAGATCAAAACATGCAATTTTAGGGTTTCACAAAAAAAAACATCTTTTTTTTTAATTTATAATCGGCTATAAAAAAACAAACCGACTTTTTTTTAAAAGAACGGATTACAAAAAACAAAACCAAAACCCTAAATTTTCTTTTCAAAATAAAACATGTAGTTTTAACTCAAAATAATTATTAGTTAAAAAACAATCTTTAGATCTCGATAATTATAACATGTTAAAACGGCTCTCGATGCCACTGAAGGTTTATAAAGTTCATAACAATTATTAAAAACCCTAATATGGATCAAAGCACACATAGCGGAAGCGATTTAACAAGATCATAATAATAAAACAATTTTTTTTTATTTTTTTTTAGTAACCGTGATTTCCGACTCTTTGGCCGACAAATCCATAGGGTTTGAGCCCACCGCCACACAGACTCAAACCAGGTAAAGCCCTCCCTTTTCAGGAGGTTGGCGTGGCCACTTCAAGGTTGTTTGCACTTAGTGGGAATTGAACTTGAGACCTCACACACTTTGGAGTGATAGCCACAAATCGTTTTGCCACTAGGCCACCCTTGAGTGGTTATAATAACAAAATTATAATTAATCAAACTAGGGTTACATACCTTTATCCTAGCGAAGATCCACAAGGTCACCAACGAATCATCAATAAGGGTTTATGACGAACATAACCAAGATGTAGTCTAAAATAAGACTACATTACGTTCTTGTACACACGTAATACAACGAGCTAACCGTGATTCTAGCACGTGTAAACCGAGCTTCTACGCTTGTGGAATATCTACCCAACAACCCTAGAGAGGGTCTAGGACTAGATTATTGCTAAACCAAAACCAAAGGATAAAAGGAACCCTAAAAAAAGGTGTTTTTCTTTGGAGTTGATCAAACAAAGAAACCAAACAAATCACATAAACCAAACGAAACCCTAAGGTGCGTTTGGCTATGTGATCACAGGAGGAGAAGAGAAAGAGAGAAAGGGATAAAAATTAAGAAGGCTATGGGATTGTTTATATAGGCCTTGGCAAAACTTTTCCTCCAAGTAATAAACAATTAAGGAAAGAAAATCTTTTCTTCCTTCCTTTTTGGTCCCTATGGCCGACGGTTACAAAGCCCACCCAAGGAGCTTCTGGAACTTTTCCGTTTCCTTCTTTTCTCTTCTATTTAATTCCAGAACGGTCGTTTATACTTAACTTTTAATTATTAACGATCGTTAGTTAAGCTTCGGTTTAATTTAATAAATATATAAAATATATTTAATAAATAAATTAACCCTTTACGTAATGTATTTATTAAATATATTTATTAAATTTATATTAAATATATATTAAATATATTTATTAAATATTATATTAAATATATTTATTAAATATATTTAATATATTTAATAAATCCTGTAATCCGAGTTCGATTCTAACACACGACTATTTAAATATAAGTCCATAAAACTTTCAATATAACCCGTAAAAATGATTGTACTTGGCTTGAATTGATGAGCACATTAGTAACAATAACATACTTATTTTTAAACGTAGATCATTTGTTTGTCTTATGAAAGCTGTTGGCTAATATCTGGATATATGTATTCAAACGGTGGGACTTAACTAATGTCTCACCTACTAGCCTCAATGATATGATGCGTTTGGTGGATCGTGCTCCTATTGAAGACCGAGTACCGGAGATATTTTGATGTGTAACCCAAACTACCATTTGGTCCCATGAAGAGGCCGCACATAAATCTCATCTTAAACGAAGTCAAACTCTTAGAGCACACGGTATGGTTGAGTCTTGGATATCAAGCCGTGGGCAAAAAGTGCTACCACGTCACCTTTTTCTCCCATAACACCAAAACTCCCTATAACCCCACAACCTCATTCCCTGATTAACACTAACATTCTTGTGTTATCGTGACCACACCATTTTTTTTCTTTTTTAAACTCAACAATTAATTAACTTAAACTTAATTTTTTCATTAATAAAAAAATACAATCACTAATTAAAAAAGACAAATTAAAAAAAACAAACACGAAAAAAAACTTTGAAAAAAATACAACTTAAAAACTAAAATATTTTGCGCGCGCCGTGTGTTTGATCTTTTTGATTCTCGCCACGTCTTGTGCACTCATTCCGGTTTTGTCAAACCGACGGATTTGCAATTCTTCGTTCCTTTTTTTGAAGCTCAACCACTTCTAGTCTTGCCGCCACCTCTCGGTCCAATCGTTTCTTTTTAGCATCACGGTCAGATAACATTCGTTGTTGTAGCAATTCGACCAATTGTTCTTTTTGAGACCCCGAAGTGGCGGATGAGCTTGAGCAGCATTGAACCTTGGCTTTTATTGAAACACCGGATGGACGCGGAATCTCATCTTCATTGAAAAGATCCGAATCTAGATCGGCTATCTTCCCCCGGGCACGGCGTGTGCGAGTTAAATCGGGATTTTTCCATTTATACTTGTCTTTCAAAACAAGCCAATCACTTTTGTGTGGAGACTCCTTGTTCCCGTTTTCATCTTGATACAAACTCATCACACGAGTCATCATATCGTCTTAATTTTCACCACTCCAAAGTTTGGCGTTTTCATAAAACGAACTAAACTTGTAACCCTCGCAGTTCAAAGTCGTCTACTTCCCGGTCAACATATTTTTGTTTCGAGCTTTAAAACCCTCATCCTTAAGCCGATCGTCATACATATCCATAACTTGGTACCAAAACATATCGTGTGGTTGATTGGTCACGACCTTCGGGTCTTCAGATATTTCAATCCAACACTCGGCCAAAACTTCTTCACGTTGGCTCCAAAAAGCACGGTCCGACTCGGGGGTGGTGGTGGGTCTTTCTTCGGGTTTTGCTTAGCAACACTTTTCTTTCTCCCACTTTTCTTCGACGGACCCGCGGCTTGTTCTTCGGGTCCTTCCGGCTCATCGTTTTCTTCGGGCTCTTGTGGTTCTTGTGAAGAGTGTTGAAGAAAGTTTTGAAAATTTTGTTATTATGATTGTTGGAAGACTTGTGATTGTTGAGATTGTTGGAACCATAAATTGAATTGCTCCGGGTGTACAAGCAACAAACGGGTTTTGTTGTTGGAAGGTAAAAAGATTTGGTATTTCATTATAGTTGGCGAATGAAGAAAATTGGTTAGTTCGTGAAGTGCTAAATGTTGTGGATGAAGGAGTATTCGGGTTTGACGAAGAAGACGAATTCGGTAGTTGAGTGGTCAGAATTTGATTTTGAGGATCAGAAAAATAATTGTTTAACCATTGATTCGGGTATTGTTTTAGATTTGGATTTTGACTCATGGTGGATAGAAAAAATATATAAATTAGAGGTAGTGAATTATAGAAGAAGTTGTGATTTTTGGTTAATTTTATAGGGGATTTATCTGTGACAACCCTAAATTTTGAGATTTGCCATTTGTGAATGTTTGACTTTGATTATGTGCTGAGTGTGCGTTTATGTGTTATATGTTTGTGTTTGAGACTTTGACTTGGGTTCAGACATCGTTTATGTAGTATGTGGTATGTTATATGATGATACATTAGGAATAGTTCGTGCTCATGAGTTCACATGGATGTGACTATGAAGTGTTATGGCATTTTAAGGTCATTTTATGTGTATGTAATAGCTATGGGAATTATATTGTTACTTTACTTTTCGAGTGTACGTATTTAATATTGTGTACGTAATGTTATTACGTAATTATATATGTAAGCATTTAGTGGTATAGGTTGTAGTAGTTTAAGAGTTATAAGTTAGGAATTTTATAAGAATGAAATTATTTAGAAATGGAATTTATGTATTTTTAATATAGTAGTTTAATTTATTAGTTTAAAGGTTTAAGTGTAATTAATTAATTAAGGAATAAATAAACAAATAAATAATAAATATAAATAAGGAAATATTAATTAAAAACGAATTTAATAATTAAATAAATAAAAATTTATATTTTTGGAAAATTTTATGAAATAGTCGGCAAAAGGAAAAAAAAAAGAGAAAAAGAAGGGGGCTTTTTGTATTGGG
This sequence comes from Glebionis coronaria, assembly GCA_025667525.1. NCBI lineage: Eukaryota > Viridiplantae > Streptophyta > Magnoliopsida > Asterales > Asteraceae > Glebionis > Glebionis coronaria. Next base: position 555,149,439 of record CM046874.1, read on the forward strand.
CTTGAACTAGTAGTATATACTATATAAATAGATTTGATAAAAAAAACAAATACAATCAACAAATGAAAAAAAAACGCAGGAAGGAAAAGGAAAAAAAAAGGGGGAAAAAGTTAGGGTTCTTGAAAAGGAAAAAAAAACATGGTTTCTGATCATCTAAAGGTATTGATCGTTATTAAATTCTTGTTCTTATTTAATTAATTATGTTAGAATCATGTTAATAATCATATGATGGATTAGGGTTTTTAATTTTCTGGAATTAAAATAATTCAGGACTTGAATTTGGTAATTAATGAGGGGGTTTTTAGTGTTTAAAATCGTTTTTTAGGGTTTAAATCAGATTAGGCAGAAACTGTCGCTAATCTGCCAGAACTCGTCGCTAAACTGTCAGAATCCGTCGCTAATGTCTGGGCAGATTTTAGGTAAAATTATTTTGGTCATAACTTATTCGTTTTTAAAGCTTTTTGGGTGATTCAAAAGCCTAAAATTATGTACTCGGAACGTACTTTTCAAATATTTATAATGTATAGCCTATGGAGGTCAGTAGATTGGTCGAATTATTTGTACAAGTGTCGAGTTCAAGGTTAGTGTTTGTACGACAAGGCTTAAAATCATGTTTTGGTACTATATTTTTATAAATGTTTGGACATAGATGTGTTATTGTGTGGCATACGTGCTTATGTGTTCTCATATGTGCTTTGATATGTGTTCTGATATGTGAATCTTGATTGTGTTATGATTGGGATTGGTACATAGATGTATGGGCGTCTATGGGACCAGTTGTGATGTGTGTGAAGCGTGGGAAACGATCCGTCCTGAGTTCTTGGTTCTGAGTTCTTGGTTCGTGGGGCACGATCCGTCCTGAGTACTTGTGCATCGTCTCTTCAGAGGCAAGATATCTCGACAGAGATATAGTTCATTTTCCACAGGTGGTGTGGGAAAGATCCAGATAGTATGGTATGTGTTCTTGTGTGTGTGACGGGATACTTCTTGATTGTTATAGTGTGCTTTGTGAATTGTAGATGTGATTGGTACTTGGTTTAAGTTTTTTTGTGGATGCATGTAACATGATTATCACATTATGGTCCATTACTATAAATTGTTTTTCTTCAACTTATTTACAGCGGATGTCAAGGTTTCTTATGATGTTCTAGATAACTTAAACCTATGTTCTCACCAACTTTATGTTGACAGATTTTAGTGTCATTTTTAGGTGAGGTAGTTGTGCAAGATGATGTTAGAGGTGGCTAGAGTATAGAGGCTGCTAGGATTACATTAGGAGGAATCCCTTTCCTCTTAGATTTTATTTTGTCTTTTGATTTAGTAAATTGTTTGATACCTATATGTTTGATGTGTGTTATTTAAATGTGTTTGGTAAGAGGTATGCCTGTTACCTACTTACCTAGACGCCTACATTATTTGAGATATTGTCATGACATTGTGTCGCCATTTATAACATTTCTTTTGCATTTAGTTTTCTCTATAGAAACACCGTTTGTTGTGATGATATCCATATGTCGCGCCCCATATTCCGCCAAGGTGGGGTGTGACAGAATGGTATCAGAGACAATGGTTATAGAGAATTAGGTTGCCTAGTCGTGTAGCCTAGTCTATAGCTTAAGGGTCCCTGCATATAGGCGTCATAGGAGTATGTGTGCATTTTATATTAATTAATGTGTTTGGATGTTATTTATTGTGATGTTTTGGCTAGTATGAATTGAACCATAGTAAGTTCATACTTAGCTACATGTTATTTTCTTTTTGAGTTTTTAATAGTGTGGGTTGAACTATAGTCGTATACGCTAGTCATTGTTGGATTTCGTTTAATTACGTTTTCATGTTCTTTATACATTTTGAATTTTGTCTATGGTGGTTCAGCTGGATTACGAGTTTATGTGTTTCATGCATTAGCTACGTTATTTTGATACATGGAATTTTGGACTTTATGTTATGTTGTAGATTATGTGCTTATATGAGTTGTAGGATTTATGTGATTATTTGAGTTGGTAGACTGATGTGTTATGTGTAGTATTAATTCTTATAAGTTTCATCATAGGAGGGAGTGCATTGGTGAAAGATGACTTATATAAGTATGGTGACCAACATAGTTATACAAGTACCACGACATCAATGGATTCCTAAGTATGGTTGCATGAAAGAGGGTTAATACATGTTTGTATAGTATATGTTGGATGGATTTGAGTGTATGTACGCCTATGCCTATATATGTAAAATTATTTTCTACTTATCGGTTGTATTCTTGGGATCGTTGCTAGCTCGTTTCTCTTTGAGATGTTCAACTTCTGTAGTAGCACATTTCTCGATTCCTCATTTCACGTGTTTGTTTGTACGGTACTTGTGGTGTAGAGGCTATTGAGATAGTTTAAGATTTTCTTTGTTTTTACGTTTGGGATAACCGTATCTTTTGTGTTGAGTCTTACATGGTAAAAAAAATTGGAATTTACAAAGAGTTGAAATAGTTGTTGGTAGTCAGTGAAAAATAAGGTTAAAGTGTCGGAAACGTGGTTAAAAAAATATATATATAGTAATTAAGATCCATCAATGATGTTAGGGTTTGTGTTAAGAATTTAGGGATAATTAATGATGTTTAGAGGGTTGGTGTATAAAGGCGTAAAACAGTCTGATTTTTAGGGTTGTCTTGTGTTGACTATTCCGGGCAGTAGGTAGCACCTTTGGTCGAGTTTATTTTCTTTAAAATTAAATTCAGAGAGTCTACTTTTCAAAAATGTAAGGTTGGTCGAAAATGGAGTTCGGGAAGGTTGTCAAATAATTTTACAAAAACAGTACGCTGTTAATGAATAAATTTGGATTTTGGGAATTTGAGTCAAAATGTAACAAAACGGATAAGATAGCCAAATATTTTTGATTTGGGAACTCTTTATAATGTATGTAAAAGAACTGGAGTTTTTCAATAAAAGTTATGGTGTTAAGGTCGGGCTTTTGGTGACAAACATTTAGCATTTACAGAAAATCAGTTTTGGTAAAAACGACTTTTGGCGTAGAGACCAAACGGAGGGGTTAAACGTGTAAGTAGAAAGCGAAATTTGTTGTTGGAGTTTTTAATTCATAGGAAAACATAAATTCAGTAGGATGGTAGTCAAGTGTGGTGTTAAGTTCGGTTCATGTGGTCGGAATTACGTTTCGGTTGTCGTTGGGTGCTTCTTGTGTCATTGGTCCGTTTCCATGGTTCGTTTGGAGTCGATACATGTTTATGTTTGAGTATCTTTTTGAGTCTCATGGTTTTGGTTCATATTTTTAAATTCGTTCATGTAAACTTCCGTTAGTCGTCCATGGGTTTGCTCCGTTATTTGAAGTTGGGGGTCCTAAAATTTTTCGTGAACTTATATTCATTAGGAGCGTTGTTGTAGTCATACGGATGATCCAGTTACGTTCTTATGATAGAGATGAGTTGGGATGGAATTTGAGAGTTCTTTAGACCTAAAATTACGTGGTTATATTTGATGAGTTTTGATTTATGGCATTTATGAGTAAGACAGAAATCGGGGTGACGGTTTTAAACCCGTCGAGTTATGTGACGGCTCCTAACTTGGGTTCAAGACAGTTCTTGTTTGATGAGTTACGATATTTAGTTAGGTTGGTTACATAAATTTATGGTGTTAATAAGTTTCCTCGCAGACGGTTAAGGCTCATGTGTTGTTAGTTGAGATTATTTAGTATAAACTGAGTTCATGCTTGAACGTGAAGGTTTTATCAGGGATATGTATCCTCATTTGTTTGCTGAGAATAAGTTTGAGTTTGGGAGTAAATCTCGGGACGATATTTCTATTAGGAGGGAGTGCTGTGACAACCCTAAATTTTGAGATTTGCCATTTGTGAATGTTTGACTTTGATTATGTGCTGAGTGTGCGTTTATGTGTTATATGTTTATGTTTGAGACTTTGACTTGGGTCCAGACATCATTTATGTAGTACGTGGTACGTTATATGATGATACGTTGGGAATAGTTCGTGCTCATGAGTTTACATGGATGTGACTATGAATTGATATGGCATTTTTAAGGTCGTTTTATGTGTATGTAATAGCTATTGGAGTTATATTGTTATGTTACTTTTCGAGTGTACGTATTTAATATTGTGTACGTAATGTTATTACGTAATTATATATGTAAGCATTTAGTGGTATAGGTTGTAGTAGTTTAAGAGTTATAAGTTAGGGATTTTATAAGAATGAAATTATTTAGAAATGGAATTTATGTATTTTTAATATAGTAGTTTAATTTATTAGTTTAAAGGTTTAGGTGTAATTAATTAATTAAGGAATAAATAAATAAATAAATAATAAATATAAATAAGGAAATATTAATTAAAAAACGAATTTAATAATTAAATAAATAAAAATTTATATTTTTGGAAAATTTTGTGAAATAGTCGGCAAAAGGAAAAAAAAGAGAAAAAGAAGGGTGCTTTTTGTATTGGGCTTGAACTAGTAGTATATACTATATAAATAGATTTGATTAAAAAAACAAATACAATCAACGAATGAAAAAAAAACGCAGGAAGGAAAAGGAAAAAAAGGGGGAAAAAGTTAGGGTTCTTGAAAAGGAAAAAATACATGGTTTTGATCATCTAAAGGTATTGATCTTTATTAAATTCTTATTCTTATTTAATTAATTATGTTAGAATCATGTTAATAATCATATTCGGGATTAGGGTTTTTAATTTTCTAGAATTAAAATAATTTAGGGCTTGAATTTGGTAATTAATGAGGGGTTTTTTAGGGTTTAAAATCGTTTTTAGGGTTTAAATCGGATTAGTCAGAAACTGTCGCTAATCTGCCAGAATTCGTCGCTAAACTGTCGGAATCCGTCGCTAATGTCTGGGCAGATTTTAGGTAAAATCGTTTTGGTCATAACTTATTCGCTTTTAAATCTTTTTTGGCGATTCAAAAGCCTAAAATTATGTACTCGGAACATACTTTTCAAATATTTAGAATGTATAGCCTATGGAGGTCAGTATCTTGGTCGAATTATTTGTACAAGTGTCGAGTTCAAGGTTAGTGTTTGTACGACAAGGCTTAAAATCATGTTTTGGGTATTTTGGGTTAATGGGCACTTAGAGGGCTAACATGGGACTGACTTGAGAAAGCTTTTGAGATGTATCCATCATAGGGATTGTTACATTGATAAAGGATTAGAGTTCCGGAGTCAATGTTGACGTGCGTATTATTGTATTATGTGCTTTAGGTAATTGGTTGTTCGTGAGGAGACTTTGGATTGCTTTCGTAAGGTGAGTTCATAGTCCTATTTTTACTGAGTTTTTAAATGTTTTCTTCTTTTATGGGATGGACATGACACTTATGGTGTTCTTAAAATGTTTTGGTACTATATTTTTATAAATGTTTGGACATAGATGTGTTATTGTGTGGCATACGTGCTTATGTATTCTCATATGTGCTTTGATATGTGTTCTGATATGTGAATCTTGATTGTGTTATGATTGGGATTGGTACATAGATGTATGGGCTTCTATGAGACCAGTTGTGATGTGTGTGGAGCGTGGGACACGATCCGTCATGAGATCTTGGTTCTGAGTTTTTGGTTCATGGGGCACGATCCGTCCTGAGTACTTGTGCATCGTCTCTTCGGAGGCAAGATATCTCAACGGGGATATAGTTCATCTTCCACAGGTGGTGTGGGAAAGATCCAGATAGTATGGTGTGTGTTCTTGTGTGTGTGACGGGATACTTCTTGATTGTTATAGTGTGCTTTGTGAATTGTAGATGTGATCGGTACTTGGTTTAAGTTTTGTTGTGGATGCATGTAACATGATTATCATATTATGGTCCATTACTATAAATTGTTTTTATTCAACTTCTTTAGCGGATGTCAAGGTTTCTTATGATGTTCTAGATAACTTAAACCTATGTTCTCACCAACTTTATGTTGACAGATTTTAGTGTCATTTTCAGGTGTGGTAGTTGTGCAAGATGATGTTAGAGGTGGCTAAAGTATAGAGGCTGCTAGGATTGCATTAGGAGGAATCCCTTTCCTCTTAGATTTTATTTTGTCTTTTGATTTAGTAAATTGTTTGATACCTATATGTCTGATGTGTGTTATTTAAATGTCTTTGGTAAGAGGTAGGCCTGTTACCTACTTACCTAGACGCCTACATTATTTGAGATATTGTCATGACATTGTGTCGCCATTTATGACATTTATTTTGCATTTAGTTTTCTCTATAGACACACCGTTTGTTATGATGATATCCATATGTCGCGCCCCATATTCCGCCAAGGTGGGGTGTGACAGGTAAAAATGGGAAAAGTGGGGTTTTTTGTGCCTCAAACGGTCAAAAATGCAATTAAAAAAAGAACCGTTTGAATAACGGTAACATTTCAAATTTTTTATTTTTTTGAAAAAAGAATTAAAAAATATAAAGCAGCCCCATTGCGCGATCCACGGTGTGGTTGTCTACGCCATGGTCTCGTGCCGTCGTTCTTAACGTCGGCTGGTAACTACCAACCCAAAACCCATGGCGCCACACACAGTGTGGTTGGCGACGCCATGGCGTCGCGCCATGGTGGCCAGCCGGGCGATAACGCACCCTACCGTGTCCTCTTATCTTTAAATTGGATTTTCGTTGAGGTAGTAGGAAGTTATCTTTAAATTTGATAGAGTGACCAACGCTAACAAAATTAGTTAGAAGATTTTTTGGTTCAAGGCTATTCCTCGTAAAATTAATATTTTCATGTGGCATTTGTTCTTGGACCGGCTGCCTCACTTTCTTAACCTATCATCTCGGGGTTTGGGTATTGATTCTATTATGTGTCCGCTTTGCAAAAAACATGTGGAATCTAATTCTCATGTTTTTTTCACTTGTGAAAATGCTTGTGGTATTTGGTACCATGTTCGAAGTTGGTGTGATTCTAAACTTTCTTTGCTATTGATCTAATAATCCGTACCAAACGACATGGCGGTGACCTCCCTAACCTATCGATCCTCTAATCCAACCTGAATGATCATCATTCAACTAATAAAGTTGGATTTCTGTTGCTTTCCTTTGATCTTCCTTCTAATTATTCGTGTATAGGGTTCGACGTTTGATCAAAGATTAGGGTTAGGGTTTTTTTAATCTGAACTCTTTTCTTCCGGATCTTTCACCTTCTACGATTTTGGTGGTGGGATCTTTGATGTGCCATTGAAATCGTTCTGTTATTAGTTTCGACATAATTGTTAGGTTTTTTAGTCGATCATTTTTTAGGGTTTCGTTTTTCGCTGCTTCTTTGTTTCCTCTACTAGGGTTTTTTTCTTCTCTTTTGTAATATTATGCCGCCATCGATCCATCGAGTTCCTCATTCAAATGAGGATCTGACCCGGAAAATATCAACTTAGATTTATGTGACTAATTTCCTCGATTATATTTCTTCCTAAGATCTTTGGAAAACTTGTAGTACGTATGGAGCAGTTGTGGATGTCTTCATTCCACTTAAGAAATCTAAGGCATGTAAGATATTTGTATTTGTTCGTTTTGTTAAGGTACTTAATCTTATTCGCCTCGTAGAGAACCTCCGAACGATTTAGATTATGAGTCATCATCTTTTTGCGAACCAGGTTCGTTTTGAACGACCCTTAAAGTCCTATTCCAGCGCTAGTTTGATCCGAAAGAACTCTAGGAGGCCTTTTGCCCCTTCTGCTCCTATTCAACCTAGCAATCAGACTGGTTCTTACGTGAATGTTGTCAGAAATAATCATACGGGTTTCCAGGGTGCTTCTCTATCTTCTTCGCATGCGTTGGTTTTAGATGACTCATGTCTGATAGATCGTGATTTATCTAAATATGATATGTGTAATGTTAATGGCTTTACTTCAATCCCTAACCTATATACCATTCTTAAGGATGAAGGTTTTTCATATGTCAAGCTGACATACTTAGGGGTTTTGTGGGTTATGCTTGAATTTTAAAAAGAGGTCATTAAGGAGAACATGAAGAAACACACGGGAGTTAACTCATGGTTTCATGTAATTCATGATGCAAGCATAGATTTTGTTAGTGATGAACGGATTGTGTGGGTGGACATAGAGGGAATTCCTCTCAACGCTTGGTCGAGTGAAAGTTAGGCAGGATAAGTAAGAAATGGGGTGAGAATTTTAGACTTGGAGGATAATGTAGACAGTTCTTTTGGTCGTAAACAGCTATGTATTAAAACCAAACACCTTGTCTCTATTTTGGAAACTTTTAAGATTATTGCAAAAGGGCGGGTGCATATGATACGTGCAAAAGAATTATTCACATGGAACCCTTCCTTATTAGCTTATAAAGAAAGGGGGTATGCATCCGAGGACGAATCTGATAGTCATCATAGTAATAAGGAAGAGTATCACCCTCTCCCTAATGAAGGAACTTGTGAAGATGAACTTTATAGTGATGAAGAGGGAGTACCAAAAACTGTTTTAAGATCTAACTCATCCTCACAGAAACGTGGTAATGGATATAATGGTGATTCACACTCGGAGGATCCTTTTGGGTTTTACGAAATGTTAAAGAAGACAAATAAAGGTGTGGATGATCAAATGGCGAGTCCCTCCATGCCTCATCCGCCTGGTTACACCCTAGAGGCCTCGAAGAATAAGGACAAAAACGCACTTGACATTGTTGATACTGATTGAAATAAGAACCTTGCTGCTCCGACTGGGGATAACACTAAGGATACAAATTCAATCTGTGATACCTCAGCAAACATGGGGGCATCAAGTTTAACAACACTGGTGGATCTGTCTTAGAGGTAATGGATGGAATTATTCAGTTCGGTCAAGCTATAGGGTATACATGGACGGGTGTGCGAAGGATCTTGAAAATATTATCGGACAACAAGGAGGAGGTAATAGTTATAAATGAATGCTTTATCTATAAACATTCAAGGTCTTGGCCATAATACAAAAAAGGAGTGGATTAAGGTGTTAACTATAACATCTAGTAATTTTGACTAATGTAATATCTATGTTTATAAATAAAGAGGTAAGTTTGCTAAGAAATTTTTGCTTTTTATTATGGTATGTGACTGAATTGTTGAATATATATATATATATATATATATATATATATATATATATATTCTCACTATCTCAATTGGCACATCAACATACACCTATATGTTGTAAACACAATGTATATATCAAGTTTGAGTTAAAAGTAACTATATGTATATACAATGAATAAGAACAACTTAAATATAACAGGGATACCTTAAATCCCTAAAAGAACCTTAGAAAGCCTATAAATACCTTGTAAACTAACGTTTTAAGCAATATAACTACCTAATATCTATGTACTATTATCAAATACACTATACTAATTATAATCTATCGTATAAAGTAAATATAACTGATCAGAAAACACTAATATTCACTAATCTCAAGCTAATTACAAGAAAATGACCTATAACCAAGATTAGCATATAAAATCAAATCTATAATGAATTAAGTCTAATATTTTGCAACTAATTATAAAACTCAACTAATAAGTATCATAATAAGTTAATACATTTATCTCAAACTAAGTTACAAATTATTAAGGCATAAAGTACAAGTTCTCAATGCATAGGACCTTAAGCTCACATAATTATTCTTAAGATATGATCAACCTGTATAAACTCTTAAACTAAGAACGCAGAAATTCTAGAAGTCATAAACATACTATATAATACCTATAATAAGCTTACATTCAGATATAAACCTTAATTACCCAACATAGAAAGTCATTAGGCTTAATGACCTAAAACTCTTATATTAAGAAATCTACATAGAATCATTACCTAGTCTTTTAGAACAAGTCTACAAACACTCATAGAACTTCATTAAGGTTATAAGATTATGTTAAGACAATGTAAAAGTATCCTAATTCACAAGGTACAATATTTCAATGCATGACTTGTAAATTAGGTCAAAATAGGTATTTTCACTCTTTAGACATGATTACCTAAACTAAGCTATCAAACCAAGTGTGAGAACTCATTGGACACTTAAAACACAATTTATAGGATCTAAATTAAGTTTACATTAGTAGTTAAGAGGAGGATAATGACTTTTACTAAGATTTAAACCTAGATCATTTTCATAAGTTTACTTCCCATTTTTACATCAAACCTTTGTTAAACTATAAACAAAGTACCCAAATATTCTAAGTAGAATTTCTAAACCCTAATTAAGCCTTAGTAATTCACTAATCACTTTCCTATGTTCCTAATCACCAAAATTACAAGGTATAAGTTACAAGCCCTAGATTTTAAACCCGATTTTATGTTTTCCCTCCAAAACATGTTTAAACCTTTTCCCTCATATTATAAGTTTGAAAATCAGATATTTTACATGTTATAGGATATTTTCCATGTGGTGAAAAGTAGGTGCATCACCTACTTGTGTGCTACACATCAATATTCTCATCTAAAGTATGTCGTGGCCAATTTTGAGCCACAAGCGAAGATTGGAATGAATCTAGACCCTATAAACTTGCATAGAGCTTCACTAGAATCCCTTAGTCATTTCTCTATCTCTGTTACACGTTTAAGACCTTAGCTTGGAGCCTAAGTGTTGGAAATACTATAAATAGGGCCGAATGGACATAGTAGAAACTTACACCCCTTTTTCTTATAATCTCCTACCCATTCTTCATATTCACTTCTATAAACATCTTAGGACATCCCAAAAGACCAAAAACCAGGTCTAGAAGTAAGCCATTGAAGGTTTTGAAGCTTTGATAGCAAGTGGTGCTCATAAGAAGTCATAAAGAGCCATTTTGGAGCTACCTAGGTAATTCTTATGTTAAGCAAGCATTGATCTTGTTATAATGAATAATAAGACTTTTTGTAATGCCAAAATAATATCATAAAGATAATCCAAAAATAATTAGGTCATATGATCAATTTAAATGGATGTTATAAGCTAAAGATGTCTTAAAACCCTAGTTTTGTATTTTACATGAAATAATAACTTAAAATCCATTTCAAAATCTATAATTCTGGTAAAATGTTTTTATTTTGATTATAAATGTGTTTTGAAACTTTGTTTTAAAATCCTAGATCATTTGGTAAATTTTTGAAGAAGTTATGTGATTTTTACAAGTATAGGGACCAAAACTGTCGTTTTTGAAACTATTTAATATTTTGACCCAAAAGTGTCATTTTATGAAAGCTAAAGATATAATAATAAATGTTGAAAAGTTTGAGACCCTAAGGTTAAATATTGAGGGATTAAATTGCAAATAATGAAACTATATACTTAAAGGGTTAAAAGTGTAATTATGACAAAATATAACTAAAATGACTATTTTTGCCAATATTGAAACTAAAGACATAAAATGTAATAATATATTAAGTGTCATGTTAGTAGGGAACTTTGAACAAATATGTTCCATCTCGATATTACGTTCTGACTGAGTGGTTGGGTTTACGATTTAAAGTGCTCTCGCTCCTCAAATGTTTATATAATGGCTTATGAGTATAATGGCCCGAACAATGATACTATAATAACAAAATATATGAATCAAAGAATATATATATATATATATATATATATATATATATATATATATATATATATATATATATATATATATATATATATATATATATATATATATATATATATATATATATATATATATATATATATATATATATATATATATATATATATATATATATATATATATATATATATATATATATATATATATATATATATATATATATATATATATATATATATATATATATATATATATATATATATATATATATATATATATATATATATATATATATATATATATATATATATATATATATATATATATATATATATATATATATATATATATATATATATATATATATATATATATATATATATATATATATATATATATATATATATATATATATATATATATATATATATATATATATATATATATATATATATATATAAGAAATGATTGAACTCAGAGATTATGACTTAATATATATACATATTATATGTCAACTCAGATTTTGTGAGAAGGTTGTGATTGGCTATAGCTGAATAAATCAAGACTCTTTAGGCTAAGGTGAGTTCATAGCCTCACTTTTAACTGATTTATAAGTTATTTGAAAACCGTGAGGGGGATATATGCTAAAACTGGAATAAAAGTGTTTGTGTATGTTGGCTATATGATTATTGACACTACGTTTACTTATTGCCGTTAAGTCCCTTTTTAATTATAGACCGCTAATCATGTAATGAACGCTAATATTGTGAATAGTATTATTGGAGACTGACATCTCCTACCTGGGCAAGTCGCACTTATCAGCAGCTAATGGTACCCACCTAGGCTAAACAGTAATGCTTTATTTTGCTAAACTAAAATAGTCCGGCAAACTACCTGCTTAAGGGAAATTTGTTGGTTTTTCTGATAATGTCTAGTCGCGGGGTCATGGGCTAGTGCAATAAGAATGGATGAATTTAAAATTTTGGGTGTATAACACTGTAGCCTTGGATTCGTAGTTGTATTCAAAAATTGTTTAAACCTATTAAATCAATCAACCATTATGTTGACTGTAAGGCATATATTTTAGGTGAATGAGGACTGGCGGGCTACGGATGGTGGTGTCTTAAAAAGTTATCATTCTAAAGAATAGTACTAGATCTTTGGGAAAACCTGTGATATACAGTTGATTTTATTAAACTCTGAATAATAAACGAATGATAACGTTAATATTTATAAAATGTCTTTTGAACATTTTCTATTATTGTGACTATGGTACTTTCATAGTAATACCCCAAATTAGCTTCCACTGCTATATGTCTAGTCGCGGGGTCATGGGCTAGCTTCCAGAGCCCATAGTTATAGAGAATAAGGTTTTTCTTAAACTATAACTAAGATTTTTAAATTTCAACACCATCACCCAGCGTCAGCGCCAGTGTAAGATTTTTTTGCTTAAATAGCATATCTTATGGTATTATATTATATAAATTACAAGGATGTCTACATCCACCTATATTATCATTTCTAATGATGATGAAAGAGAAATTCCAATGTTCACCCCATCTCCCACAGATGTGCGTGTTCCAACTTTGTCTTTTTACGATACTCCTAAAGTACAAGAATATTTCTCACATCAAACTGAAGTGATGAATAGTACACCTTCACCTACGTCTCGTTTTATATTATCTGAGGATCTATTCTCATCTCCTAATCGAAGTCGTGAAGAGCCTTACGAAACAAAGGAGGACTCTAGAGCACGGATTGTGGAAAAACATGACACGCAATTGTCCGTAATTGCAAGTCATCTTGATGAAATATCCCTAGAAGCTTTTAGAATCGTGGAGAAGAATATTAGGATTCTGATAAGAGGAAGAAAGGAGATTGAAGAGCATGTAGTCAGTTGGAATATAAAGTGGACGTTACTCGACGCTATAATATTAAACTGAGTAGAAGAAGGCATGCTTATGAAATGAATAGGCAATACCAGAGAAGGAGAATTCTGAACTGAATGAAGGACTTACGAGGACTGGGCTTAATTTAGAATTACTCATCGAGGATCTTAAAACAACTCAACAATCTGACTCCGGATATATTTTGGACAGAATTGAGGAGATCAAAATGAGGAAATAAGCTTAGGATTCTAGTTTTAGTTTGTAAGATATGTACAATTTTCTTTATGTAACAGAGATACTTATCGTGAAAATATAAACGATAAGTTGTTCATAGATAAAGAAGTGTGCTTTTATTTTCAAAAACTCTTGTCATTTTATTTAATCCTTTGTCGTTATTCATATTATGAATCCTCATATATGAATTCATTAGAAGAATTATGAATTTTTTCATTCATATTATGAATCCTCATATATGAAGTTGTCAAAAGAATTAGAAACTATCGTTATTCCATGCTATATTAAATTGATTACATACTCAATGTATTAAAATTCAAAAATAATATCATTCTTATCGAGTGTTTGTAAATGTTGGTAGAATGGCTCATACGAGATGAGCAACATCTGTAACAATGAATATGACACCTGAGGAAATAAGGCAATTGGTTTCTGAGAGTGTGACTATAGCTTTGCAAGCACAAGCCGCCAATGTAGCTAGTACAAGTAAGGAAATGCTGCTAGGAGAGAGTTCCTATGGAAAAGAAATGTACTTACAAGGATTTCATGAACTGTCAGGCTTTTAACTATAAAGGATCTGAAGGAGCTATTGGACTTATTCGCTTGTTCGAGAGAACTAAATCAGTATTTGTTCGTAGAGAGTGTTTTGAGGATTGTAAAGTGAAATTTGCTACGGGTACGCTGATTGAAGAATATTTGTCTTGGTAGAATGCTTATGCACAACCCATTGGGATAGAACAAGCTTATCAGACTCCCTGGAGTGAATTCAAGAATCTGCTAATTAAGAAGTATAGTCCTCGCAATGAGATTAGGAAAATGGAGGAAGAATTCCATAATCTAGAAGTAAAGGAAAATAATATTAAAGTTTACATCCGAAGATTTCAGGAATTAGCATTATTATGTCCTAATATGGTGCCTAATACTGAAAAATTGATGGAAGCTTTTATTGGAGGATTGTCTAGAAGTACTGAACAGAATGTTACCGCGTCTAAACCCCAAACTTTAGAGGAAGTTATCACCTTTACTCAAAGATTAATGGATCAAGTGATAAGGTATACTCCTGTACAAGTGGCAGTTAATAATAAGAGGAAGTTTGATGATAGGAAGAACTTACCCGTTAATCGTAATTTCTAGAAGAATAATTTTCGCAACTATAATCAAGGCAATAATCGTTAACAGCATAACAAAAGAAATGATGTTTCTAAAGTTTATACTGTAAATTCGAGCAATGGTTATAGTGGAAGACTTCCCCTATGTCAGAGATGTTCTCTACATCACACAGGATATTGCACTATCAAGTGTCAGAACTGTGAAAAAATGAGGCATCAGACAAGATACTGCAGAGGTAAAGGACCAGCTACTAGAAGTAACCAAATTCTTGTAACTAAAGTTTGCCATAACTACAGATAAAAAGGGCATTTGATGAATGAGTGTCGTAAAGAGAGAAATAGCAGAGGAAAAGCCTATTTGCTGAACGATACTCATCAAGATCAGAATACAGTTACGGGTATGTTCATCTAAATCAACATCTGTTTAAAGTAATATTTGACTCAGGACCTGATAGAAGTTTCATATCTGTTAAAATTGCTGCTAAGTTAGATATTCCGATTGTTTCTTTGAATACTAAGTATGATATAGAAATGGCCAACAGAAAAATAATTAGCACTAATACCGTTATTCGAGGATGTATCATTACTTTATTACGTCAATACTTTGAAATCGACCTTATACCCATTAAGCTCGGTAGTGTTGACGTAGTCATTGGAATGGGCTGGTTATCTAAATACCATGCCAAAATCTTATGTGATGAGAAAGCCGTTCATATTCCTATTAACGGTGAAGTTTTGATTGTCTATGGTGAGCGAAGTAAGACTCGACTAACTCTCATATCGTGCTTTAAGATAAATAAGTATGTATCTCGAGGTGGTCAAGTTTTCTTAGTTCAAGTAGTGGAAAAGGAGAAATAAGAGTAGCGACTAGAAAATATTCCGATAGTTAGAAAAATTTCCCGAAGTATTTCCCGAGGAATTACCAGGTTGTCGCCTGTGCGTCAAATAGAATTCCAAATCGATTTGATACCAAGAGCAACACCGATTGCTAAAGCGTCTTATCGATTAGCACCTTCGGAAATGCAAGAATTGTTAAGTCAAATCCAAGAACTAACTGATCGAGGATTTATTAAACCTAGTATATCATCATGGGGAGCTCCAGTCTTATTTGTGAAAAAGAAAGATGGATCTTTTAGGATGTGTATCGATTATCGTGAGTTAAACAAACTTACTATAAAGAATCGTTAACCATTACCCATAATCAATGATTTATTTGATCAACTTCAAGGATCAAGTGTATATTCAAAGATTGATTTACATTCAGGTTATCATCAACTGAGAGTTAAGGAAGACGACATTCCTAAAACTTCTTTCAAGACACGATACAGACATTATGAATTTCAAGTGATGCCTTTTGGTTTAGCCAATGCACCAGCTATTTTCATGGACCTCATGAACAGAGTGTGTAAGCCTTACTTGGATAAATTTGTGATCGTGTATATCGATGATATTCTTATCTACTCTCGTAATAGAGAAGAACGTGCCAAGCATCTTGGTATAATTTTCGAAGTACTTAAGAATGAGGAGTTATATGCTAAGTTCTCGAAGTGTGAATTTTGGATCAATGTTGTTCAATACCTAGGACATGTCATTGATAGCCAAGGTATTCGTGTGGATCCTACAAAGATTAAAGCGGTAAAGAATTTGAGTAACCCTAGTACGCCTATGGAAATAAGACAATTTTTAGGACTTGCTGGGTATTACCAAAGATTTATCGAAGGTTTTTCAAAAATTGCTAAAGCTTTGACTGAATTGACTCAGAAGAACAAACCGTTTGTCTGGGGAGATAGTCAAGAGATAGCTTTTCAATTATTGAAGCAAAAGTTGTGTGAAGCACCTATCTTAGCATTAACAGAAGGTAACGATGACTTTATCGTTTACTGTGATGCATTTATTCAAGGAATGGGAGCAGCGATTATGCAAAGGAATAAAGTTATTGGTTATGCATCAAGGAAACTTAAACCTAATGAGAAGAATTATACTACTCAAGATCTAGAATTAGGAGCGGTGATATTTTCTCTTAAAATCTGGAGGCATTATCTTTATGGTACTAAGTGTGTAGTATTTACCGATCATAAGAGGCTTCAATATAATCTTCATAAGAAGGAATTGAATATGAGACAGCGACGTGGGTTAGAGTTACTTGCTGATTATGATTGTGAAATCTGTTATCACCTAGGTAAAGCCAATGTAGTAACCGATGATTTAAGTCGAAAGGAGTGTGTTAAGCTGTTATGAGTTAGATCATTAATGATAACTCTTTTTCCGAAGTTACCTACCCAAATTCTCGAAGCACAAAAAGAAGAACTTAAGGTAGAAAATGTAGAAGCTGAGAAGCTGAGAAGTTGAGAGGAATGGATAAAGAATTTGAAATTCGTTAAGATGGAATTTGTTGTATTAAAAATCGTAGTTGGTTACCTGCCCATGGTGATTTACGAGATTTGATTATGCACGAGTCTCATAAATCGAAGTATTCTATACATCCTGGTTCTGACAAGATGTATCAAGATATGAAGAAACTTTATTGGTGGCCTAACATGAAGGCTTAGATCATAGCAGAATACGTTAGTAAGTGTTTAACATGTGCAAGAGTTAAAGCAGAGTATGAAAATCCATCCGGACTGTTGATACAACCAAAGATTCCTATATGAAAATGGGAAAGAATTACGATGGATTTTGTGACTAAATTTCCTAAGACATCAAATGGACATGCAACCATCTGGGTTATTGTCAATAGTCTTACAAAATTTACGCGATTTCTTCCTAAAGAGACCGATAGTATCGAAACTCTTACAAGATTATACATTAAAGAAATAATCTCTCAACATGGAGTGCATGTATCTATTATCTCAGATCGTGATAGTCGTTTTACATATGTATTTTGGAGATCGATGCAAAGTGCCTTAGGTAGTCAATTGGATATGATTACGGCATAACATCCACAAACAGATGGACAAAGTAAAAGGACTATTCAAACTCTCGAGGATATGCTTAGAGCTTGTGTGATAGATTTTGGAAAAGGATGGGAGAAACATCTACCTTTAGTAGAATTATCTTATAACAATAGTTATCATGCTAGTATTAAAGCAGCGCCTTTGGAATTACTTTATGGATGAAAGTGTTGATCGCCTGTTTGCTGGGCCGAAGTTGGAGATGTTCAACTCACATGACCAGAAATAATACATGAGACTACTAAAAAGATTATTCAAATCTGACAGCGATTACAAGCTGCACAAGATAGACAAAGGAGTTAGGCTAATACTAGACGTAAACATTTGGAATTTGCAGTTGGAGATCGTGTTATGTTAAAATTTTCTCCTCGTCAATGAGTTATTCGATTCGGAAAGAAAAAGAAATGGAACCCAACGTATATAGGACCATTCAAAATAACCAAAAGAATTGGCCCTGTGGAATATAAACTAGAGCTACCTGAAGAGCTTAGTAATGTTCACAATACTTTTCATGTTTCAAATCTGAAGAAATTCGTATCTGATGAATCTCTCATCATACTAATGAAAGAACTTCAACTTGATAATAAGTTAAATTTTGTAGAAGAGTCTTTGGAAATCGTGGATAGAGAAATCAGACAATTAAAGTAGAGCCGCATCCTGATAGTCAAGATACGATGGAACTCGAAGAGAGGACCTGAGTATACTTGGGAACGTGAAGATCAAATTCAAGCTAAATATCCGCATCTATTCTCTTCTATTAACCCTAGTTCTAGCTAATCTCGGGACGAGATTTAAAATAAAGGGAAGAGACTATAACATCTAGTAATTTTGACTAATGTAATATCTATATTTATAAATAAGGAGGTAATTTTGCTAAGAAATTTTTTCTTTTTATTATGGTATGTGACTGAATTGTTGAATATATGTATTCTCACTATCTCAATTGCCACATCAACATATGCCTATATGTTGTAAACACTATGTATATATCAAGTCTGAGTTCTAAGAATAACTATATGTATATACAATGAATAAGAACAACTTAAATATAACAAGGATACCTTAAATCCCTAAAAGAACCTTAGAAACCCTAGAAATCCCTTGTAAACTGATGTTTCAAGCAATATAACTACATAATATCTATGTACTATTATCAAATACACTATACTAATTATAATCTATCATATAAAGGAAATATAATTGATCACAAAACACTAATATTCACTAATCTTAAGCTAATTACAAGTAAATGACCTATAACCAAGATTAGCATATAAAATCCAATCTATAATGAATTAAAGTCTAATCTTTTGTAACTAATTATAAAACTCAACTAAGTTACAACTTATTAAAGCATAAAGTATAAGTTTTCAAAGCATAGGACCTTAAGCACACTTAATTAACCCTAAGATATGATCAACCTATATAAACCCTTAAACTAAGAATGTAGAAACTCTAGAAGTCATAAACATACTATATAAGACCTAGAATAAGCATACATTAAGTTATAAACCGTAATTACCCAAGATAGAATCATTACCTAGTCTTTTAGGACAAGACTACAAACACATAGATCTTCATTAAGGTTATAAGATTATGTTAAGACAATGTAAAAGTATCCTAATGCACAAGGTACAAGATTTCAATGCATGACTTGTAAATTAGGTCAAAATAGGTATTTTCACTCTTTAGATATGTTTAACTAAACTAAGCTATCAAACCAAGTGTGAGAACTCACTGGACACTTAAAACCCAATGTCTAGGATCTAAAATAAGTTTAAATTAGTAGTTAAGAGGAGGATAATGACTTTTACTAAGATTTAAACCTAGATCATTAGAACACCCTAATCTACATAAGTTTACTTCCCATTTTCACATCAAACCTTTGTTAAACTTCAAACCAAGGACCCAAATTTTATAAATAAAATGTATGAACCCTAATTAAGCCTTAATGATTCACTAATCACTTTCTTAAGTCCCTAATCACCAAAATTACAAAGTATAAGTTACAAGCCCTAGATTTTAAACCCGGTTTTATGTTTTCCCTCCAAAACATGTTTTAAACCTTTTCCTCCTATTCTAAGTTTGAAAATCATATATTTTACATGTTATAGGATATTTTCCATGTGGTGAAAATTAGGTGCATCACCTACTTGTGTGCTACACATCCCCATACTCATCTTAAGTATGTCGTAGCCAATTTTGAGCCACAAGTGAAGATTGGAATGAAGCTAGACCCTATAAACTTGCATAGAGCTTTACTAGAATCTCTTAGTCATTGATCTATCCATGTTACACGTTTAAGACCTTAGCTTTTAGCCTAAGTGTTGGAAATACTATAAATAGGGCCGAATGGACATAGTAGAAACTTGCACCCCGTTTTCTTATAATATCCTACCAATTCTTCATATTCACTTCTATAAACGTTCTAGTACATCCCACAAGACAAAAAACCAGGTCAAGAAGGAAACCATTGATGCTTTTGAAACTATGATAGCAAGTAGTGCTCATAAGAAGTCATAAGGAGCCATTTTGGAGCTACCTAGGTAATTCTTATGTTAAGCAAGCTTTGATCTTGTTATAGTGATTACAAAGACTTGTTATAATGCAAAAATTATGTTAGAAAGATAATCTAAAAAGAATTAAGTCATATGATCAATTTTAACTGAAAGTTATAAGCTAAAGATGTCTTAAAACCCTAGTTTTGTATTTTACATGAAATAATGACTTAAAATCCATTTCAAAAGCTATAACTATGGTAAAATGTTTTGTGTTTTGAAACTTTGTTTTAAAATCCTAGATCATTTAATACGTTTTTGAAGAAGTTATGTGATTTTTACAAGTATAGGGACCAAAACTGTCATTTTTGAAACTATTTAACATTTTGAGCCAAAAGTGTCACTTTATGAATGTTAAAGCAATAATAACAAATGTTGAAAAGTTTGAGACCCTAAGGTTAAATATTGAGGGATTAAATTGCAAATAACGAAACTATATACTTAAATGGTTAAAACTGTAATTATGACAAAATATAAGTAAAAGGACTATTTTTGCCAATATTGAAACTAAAGACATAAAATGTAATGATATATTAAGTGTCGTATTATTAGGTAACTTTGTACAAAGATGTTCCATCTCGATATTACGTTCTGATTGAGTGGTTGAGTTTACGATTTAAAGTGCCCTCGCTCCTCAAACGTTTATAGAATGACTTATGAGTATAATGACCCGAACAATGATACTATAATAACAATATGTATGAATCAAAGAATATATATATAAAATAAGAAAAGATCGAATTCAGAGATTATGACTTGATATATATATATATATATATATATATATATATATATATATATATATATATATATATATATATATATATATATATATATATATATACATATTATGTGTCAACTCAGATTTAGTGAGAAGTTTGTGACTGGTTATAGCTGAATAAATCAAGACTCTTTAGGTTAAGGTGAGTTAATAGCCTCACTTTTAAATGCTTTATAAATGATTTGAAAACTCGTGAGGGGGATATATGCTAAAACTGGAATACAAGTGTTTTTGTATGCTGCCTATATGATTATTGACAGTATGTTTACTTATTGTCGTTAAGTCCCTTTTAAATTATGGACCGCTAATCATGTAATAAACGCTAATATTGTGAATAGTACTATTGGATATTAACATCTCCTATCTGGGCAAGTCGCACTTGTCAGTAGCGAATGGTTCCCACCTAGGCTAAACATATATGCTTTATTTTGCTAAACTCAGTATAGTCCGGCAAACTACATGCTTAAGGGAAATTTGTTGGTTTTCCTGATAATGTCTATTTGCGGGGTCATGAGCTAGTGCAATGAGAATCAATGAATTTAAAAGTTTGGGTGCATAACACTGTAGCTCTGGTGTCATACATGTATTCAAAAATTGTTTAAACCTATGAAATCATTCAACCATTATGTTGACTTTAAGGCATATATTTAAGGTGAATGAGGACTGGTTGCGGATGATGGTGTCTTGAAAAGTTATCATTCTAAAGAATAAAACTATATCTTTGGTAAAACCTGTGATGTGCAGCTATGTACAGTTGTTTTTATTTAACTCTGAATAATAAATGAATGATAACGTAAATATTTATAAAATGTCTTGTGAGCATTTTCTATTATTGTGACTATGTTACTTTGATAGTAATACTCCAAATTAGCTTCTGCTGCTATAAAATGGGGGTGTTACATTAACTAATTTGTTTAAACTTAATCTTTGACAATTCAAGAGACTAAGATGTCTTCAGCTTCTCATATGGTTGTGAAATCTCTATTGGGGAACTCCAGTTACGATTTTGCTTGTTGTGATTGTTTGGGATGTACGGGTGGTATTTTATGTATATGGGAAGCTTCAATTTTTAAGAAATATAATGTTACGATATCGGATAACTTCATACCTATCTACGGAACATGGTTAACTAATTATTTCAAGATTCTTTTCATCGTTATTTATGCTCCTCAACAAGCTTCAGGTAAAAAATTATGGGATTATACTTCGGTCATTTTAGGTCGGTGGAATGGAGAAGTTGTTGTTATGGGTGATTTCAACGAAGTTCGTGCAACTAATGAAAGACGTGGATCATGTTTTAATCCGTACAGTGCTAGACATTTTGACAGATTCATATCAAACTCTGGTTTGGTCGATATTCCGTTGGAAGAGTACACATTCACTTGGTCTCATCCCACGGATTCTAAAATGAGTAAGCTAGATCAGTTTCTTATATCGGATGGTGTCTTCTCACTATTTCCTTCTATCATGGCTGTTTGCCTTGATCGTCATCTTTTGGATCATCGTCCCATCTTACTCTGAGAAGTTCACGTTGATTTTGGGCCTCTTACTTTTAGGTTTTATCATTCTTGGTTTGAACATGTTGTGTTTGACGAGATGATTAAATCTTCATGGTGCTCATTCTCTCATTCAGATGGTAATATTATGATTCGTTTCAAGAAAAATTTTCAAGATCTTAAACTCTTTATTCGCTGTTGGATTAAGAACAAAAAACAGGAAGCATCTAGGCTAAAAATAATATTTGATGAATTGAGGACGATTGACATGGATTTGGATAGAGATGTGGTTGACGACACCGCTGGTCTTTGTCGTCTTGAGCTGAAACGCCAATTGCTCAACTTAAACAATATAGAAACCAAAGAATTTTATGAGAAATATAAGATCAAATGTGTAATATAAGGGGACATAAATTCCAAGTTTTTCCATGGTGTTATTAACAAGAGGAGGTCTCAGCTCGCAATTCGTGGTATTTTTGACGATGGGATATGGTGCACAGATCCCGAAACGATTAAAAATGCTTTCTTCAACCCTTTTGCAAGTAGGTTTCAAGAACCGCCATCGTTCAGATTCAAACTTAATTTTTAGTTTCCCAGGAAGTTGCATCAAAGCTAAACCGAGGAGTTGGAAGGTCGTGTTCACATGATGAAATTCAAAGGGTAGTTTGGGACTGTGTAGATAATAAATCTCCAAGACCCGATGGCTTCACTTTTGAGTTTTTCAAAAAATATTGGGACTTAGTTGGGCAAGATGTTTGTGAGGCTGTTGAATACTTCCTTGCTAATGGCTCTTTCGCTAAAGGATGTAATTCGTCCTTTATTGCTCTCATTCTGAAAGTTATTGATGCCAAATTTGTTAATGATTTTCGGTCCATTAGCTTAATCGGTTGTGTTTCCAAGGTAGTTACCAAGATCCTTGCAAACAGATTGGTCTAAGTCATTGCGGAGCTCGTTTCTGATACTCAATCTACCTTCGTGGCTGGGAGAAAAATTTTAGATGCTTCTTTTATTCTCGATGAGATACTTGGTGCAGAAGGTAGAAGAAAAAAGCGATGTTTTCAAAGTTGACTTTGCTAAGGCATATGATTCGGTACGTTGGGATTACTTGCTTGATACTTTAGATGCTTTCGATTTTTGTCAAAAGTAGTGCAAATGGGTTCGAGGTATTCTTATTTCGTCCAAGGCTTCAATCCTAGTCAACGGGAATCCCACTAAGGAATTTTCTTATTATTGTGGGCTAAAACAAGGAGATCCTTTAGCTCCTTACCTATTTATTCTAGTTATGGAGTCATTTCACTTATCTCTTAACCAGGCAGTTGATGAGAGACTATTCAAAGGTATTCTCTTGCCGGGATCGCTCTATATTTCCCATCTTTTTATGCGGGGGATGCATTGTTTCTAGGGGAATGGTCGTATGATAGTCTACAAGGTATTATTAAAATTTTCAAGAGCTTCTTTCTCGCTTCTGGCCTTCAAATTGATGTCCATAAAAGCCAACTGTTGGGGTGGGTATGCCTCGATATGATGTAGAACAAGCTGCTACTTCAATTTGTTATTCAATTATGAGTAATCAATTTTGGTATTTAGGTGTTATAGTGGGTCGACAGTCTTCTCGTCTTATGGCTTAGGAAGATACTATTTCTAAACTTAGAGCACGCTTATCTAAGTGCAAGCTGAAAACTCTTTCAATTAGGGCCGTCTCACTCTTTTAAAGTCCGTTCTTGCAGCATCACCAATTTATAAAATGTCTCTTTTTAAGGTTCTGTGTGGTGTTCTCAAGATATTGGAAGGTATCCAGTGTCGTATGTGTAATTCTAAAAGCCGCTTAAAATACCATTAAATTAAATCTTTTATTATTTAATATAATCGTGACAAGTAAATGTGTATATTTAATACGGTATGACAATATACGACACAGAATGGAAAATCATAAATACATGACAAGTAATAATGTATATTGTAAATACAACATGAGAAGTATTTAAGTTAATGCATGATAAGTATTTACGTATATTAAATATTTCACGACAAGACTTAACACGATAAAACACGAACTTACGTCACGAGTATTAATACACGGGATTTATTAAAACAAAAAACATGTATACCAAGGGTGTTTGTGGCCGGCTTTAAAAGAAAACAAGAAAAGGCCCAAGCCCGGCCCGTTATGAAAATTTAACAACATCTGGGGTTATTCTTTTCTTTCATTTTCAAGTTTACAATAAAAAAACAAATTAGGGTTGTGTTGTGTGTCTTTGGCCATCGGCAGAAAC
This sequence comes from Glebionis coronaria, assembly GCA_025667525.1. Taxonomy (NCBI): domain Eukaryota; kingdom Viridiplantae; phylum Streptophyta; class Magnoliopsida; order Asterales; family Asteraceae; genus Glebionis; species Glebionis coronaria. The sequence continues at coordinate 555,174,231 of CM046874.1, forward strand.
AAAGGAAAATGAGGAGAAACAAGTTTTGATCTTTATTATTTTGATTATATTCGGGTTGTTCATCCTTGATCTACACGTATTCGGTAACCACCAAAACTTAAATCTTTCTTTTATCATTTATCCATAATCGTGAATTAATTCAATTAGTTTGATGAACATGTATGAGTAAATAAACACGAACTAAAACAAGGTTTGTATCAGGAAGGTTTGGTTTGTCACATAAACCGAGATCTTAAAGGTCTCGGTAGAGATTTAAAGCCAACAGCGGCGACCAAGGGTGGCTCGGTGGCTATTCCTCTTTGGTCAGCCGCAACATAACAAGACCCACAGCGGGGTGTTTGTTCATGCAGTGGGAACCGAGATCTCAAGACTCTCGGTGGGAAACTTTGTACCACCAGGGGAACCGGCTACAGCCGGTGGGTAATTCACACGGCCAGTGGCAAGATGCCACAGTCGGTGGCAAGGAAACCACAGCCGGGGGGCTGTGGTGATGTTTTGTTTTTGTTTGTTATGTAACCGAGTCACGAGGACTCAGTGGGCGTTGTTGTGGGTCTCTCCTAACCGAATACACAAGAGGGTGTTTCGTTACTTTGATTTTGCTAATTAAATTTTAGGCTTATATTAATAATTTAATTAATTATTCATGAAACTAACATAGCCCCATTTAATCAATTAATCATGGACTTATAATAATTATTTTGTATAATTATTCATGGGATTAAACATGGCACATTATTTTAATGAAATTAAGACTTAGCCTATTTATTTAATTTCATTTTAACCATGATATAATTAAATTAACTATAACCTTTCATTTAATTATTTAATTATCAAGTTTAAGGTAATGTTTAATAAATCATGCTTTATTAATTAATAATCAGTTAAATCATGTTATATTATTAATTAATAATTAACTATAAATTTTTGACATGTTATATTATTTATTAAATAAACTTTACTATATTATGACATCTAATTAGCCATGACTTATAAAATATGTTCAATAAGCTGCAACTTATATTACACACTTATTTAACAAGCTTATTACTATTTATAGAAACTTACTATTTGTGAAAGCTTTCTATTTTTGGAAACTTACTATTTATGGAAACTTTATACTTTTGGAAACTTACTATTTATGGAAACTTAATATTTTTGGATAGTTGCTATATATGAAAACCTGCTATTTTTGGAAAGTTACTATACATAGAAACCTGCTATTTTTAGGAAGTTGCTTCATATGAAAATAAAGTATAATAACACATGAAACATGTAATACGTTAATCAAGAACACATGAAACACTAAGAAATACATGATAAAACATGAAACAGTAAACAAAACATGAAACAGTAAAACAAGACATGAACAAGTAAAACAAGACATGAACAAGTAAAACAAGTCAAGAACAAGTGAGACAAGTCAAGAACAAGTAAAGTAAACTAAGAGTCAGTAAGGTATACATGAACATATAATTCATTCACGTCCTTTATTATGTAGCACTCGTGAAGTCGGAGTAGTATCTTCCGCCTTTCATCTTCATTCATTACTGGACATAAGGTACATATATTTCATCCTTCAGTAAGAAAATTCTCTTCCTATGCATGATTAGGATTCCCTGTTTGCTGACATCTGTTTTCCCTAGTTTTCAGTAGATTACATGACATAAAACTTTTCAGTAATTACCATGCTATCATTTTAAATTGCCTGAGCTATATACACGCATGACCAGGCATCCTAAGGAACTACAAATTAGCGGATGATTTTGAGTTTGAAGTTGAGCTGATCATCAACTCCAGGAGTGATAAAGTTGAAGCTCAGAGAATCTGCGACCAAGGCCTCGATCGATGAAGAACCATTTGTTTTGTTTTATTTTACACCACTGGGTGTCTTTGAAATAGACTAGGTTCTTTATGTTTAATAAAACTCTGAGGTATGTTTGTTAAAATTATGTGTAAGAAGAAGCTGTGTACTCACTTACAATAATTCTAGAATTAGTATAATTTATAAACAAATAGGGGGAGATTGTTGGGCCAATAAAAGTTTTAACTATGGCCCAGTCTAGATTTATTTAAATTAGACTAAGTGTTACTGATCGCTGAGAGGACTAGCGACAGAAACCAGACCAGCGGAAGGCAAAGCCTTAGCTGGCACACCAGGAACATTCAAGTCAAAGACAACGTCAGAGAAGTCGAAGACAACTGAAGTCATACTTACCAGCGATTATGAATAGCTAGGATGTAGAAGGAATTTGCTGGTGTTCAAGGATCTCTGAGTTGACAATACTAAGAGATCACTTAAGAACCCTAGAAGTCTGATACTAGCAAAGCTTTTCCAATCCTTTATAATTTAGGCAGGAGAATCAACAAAGTGTTTTCAGCGGGACAAAACAAGATATTCAAGATATAGCCTAGTGGGACAAAAGGTGAACAGTTGTCAGAACTGTTCACCTAAAGTTGTTTAAAGGTATATCTCGATTTGGACATGCATTTAATACGTTGTACTCTTCTATTCAGAAGATGACACGTATCAACTACTCCCACTAAGGAAGCAACCTCGTACCACTATAAATAGGAGTGAGAAAGAAGAGTTAATGCAACCCTTGTGCTTGGATAAATTATCTAAGTTCTTTCTCTCTTTGGAACCACTGAGCCCTCAGGTGTCTACCAGCGTCTCATGGGTTCCCTTGTAAACTTGAGTCTCAAATCAAGTTTACTTGTTCTAGGGTTCAATTCTTATTGTCATTCAACGGGTGTATTCATAGGACTTTGTAATACTTTGTTTATAATAGTTAATAAATCATTACACGTTTGAAAAGTATTTCGTTGTGTTTTGTGTTTATACGAGTTATAGTTTCGACAATTGTTATATTAAGAGACTTTCAGTAAGATTAGATATTATGTTTGATTTATTTAATTTTTTCGTTTGATAAATCTTTATAAAATATCATTTTCGTAACCCTAATTTTTTTTTATTTGTTAAACTGAATCATCTAAAAACTACAATTTTTCAATTGAATCATCTAGTAGTTTTTTCATTTATTAATACTTTATTAACTCTAAAAAAATCGAATTGGTAAACTTTTTTCCGTTCGTAACCCTAATATTTTTTTTTCAATTGGCAATTGCAGATCAAGTCTATGTTGATTTATACCATGATGGAGTTTTTATATCAAACCCTCTTAGATACATGTGTGGTGATGAAAAACAGATCACATTCATCATATTTGAAGGCACGAGCTATAGCTTCGTGGTTGACATCATTAGGCATTTAGTTCATAACCCAGTGCATAAGTTATTTTACGGTTCTTTTAAAACTCCTTTGAATATTAGTATTAAAGAAATTAAGAACGATAATAATGTAGAGGAGTTCTATAGAGTTTGGTATGAACAAAAACGGTTTATTGATATGTATGTTGAACATTTTGGCTATGATGTGTTTGACTTAATACACAAGAAGCTAATCAAAATGAGCATGTTAGTGATCAATCTAGTGATGAATACTATATCAGTGATGAGTGTAAGGAATTTGAGGGAGTAGATTCTTAAAATGAAGGGAAGATAATGTATTCATTAAGAATTTAGGCACCTAAGATCCATTTCTAAACAAACTGCTAACAACTAGTAATATGTTTAAGGGGTTTTGTGATGGGTCGGTACCTCAAGCGGAAGATTGTTTAGATGAACCTAACGATGCTACCATAGATCCTAGTTGTAAGGTTCATAGAGGAGCTATTTTCCCAAAACATGACCCACAGTCCCTTGGAATACAATGACACCTATTTTAGGTATGCGTTATGAACACCTTGAGCAGCTAAAGCTAGCTTTAGCCAACTATGATGTAGAAAATGGGTACAAGTTATGGTGTAAAAGAAATGACTGAAAGAGTTTGCTAGTATACTGTGGGAGAAGTGTTGAGGGATGAAGGAGTGATGGTAAGTATAGAAACAAAAAAAAGTTATATATGACTTATTTCCAGATTCTGCTAAATCTAGTCAATCCATTAAAGGTGGTAAGTCTGCCAAGTCTTCTAAGTATACTAAGTCTACTAAGTCTAGCAAGTCTAGTATGTCTGCTAAGTCTTGTGATGGGGATCGATCTAGTAAGTCAGCAAGCAAATCACCTTAGTCACTTAAGTGGACAAATGACTTGATAGGTAGGAGATGCGTTCCAATTTGTGGTTTTAGGTTATGGGCTTCATGGATGCAAATTGAGCAATCATTCCAAATCAAGACTCTAAATATAGATCACAAATGTAGAATTACAATCTTGGTTCACTAGTGACTTACAAATGGATTGCTTACCACTTCGCTAAAGAGATAATTGCAGACCCATTCATACCTTATATTAACATCAGGTATCTGAAAGTTTATGGACTTATATTTAATAGTCATGTGATAGGATCAAACTCGAGATTACGGGATTGCACGCAATACATATAGAGTTAATTTATTTAATAAATGTATTTATTATATTTATTAATTTATTTAACAAATATATTTATATTTATTAAATTAAACCGAGCTATGACCTTAACGATCGTTAAATAATTAAAAGTATTAACGAGCGTTGTGGAATAAATAGAAAGTGGAATAAATAGAAAGAATAATGGAAGGTTCCGGAACACCTTAAAGGGGTGTTTGGGTTGTCGACTATAAAGGGGAAGGAAAAAATTTCCTTATACTTGTTTTGGGCTACAAGATTTAGGTCTATATAAACAACCCTCAACCCTCATAATTCTACACACCATTCATCTCTCTCTCTTTCTCTAGTCGATCATAAGGGGAAACCCACAAAGGGTTTTGGTTGGTTTTCTTGTTCTATCGATTTTGCTTATAATCTAGTCCTAGCCCCTCTCTAGGGTTGTTGGGTAGATTCTCCACAAGCGTTGAAGCTTGGTTTCTACGTGCTAGAATCACGGTTAGCTCGTTTTAGTACGTGTGTTCAAGAACGTAATATAGTTTTACTTTAGAATATATCTTGGAGGTGTACTTTATAAACCCGAATTGGGGATTCGTTCTTTATCTTGTGGATTTGCTTTAGCCTAAAGGTATGTAACCCTAATTCGATTAATTATAATTGTGTTAATTATGATCTTGTTAAATCGCTTCCGCTATATGTGTGCCTTGATCTCGTTTAGGGTTTTGCGTAATTGTTATGAACTATATAGACCTTCAGTGGTATCAGAGCGCCGTTTTAACATGTTATAATTATCAAAAATCTAAAGTTTTTTTAACTAATAATTATTTTGAGTTAAAATTACTATGTTTTTTAGATTTTCATAAAAATTAGGGTTTTGTTCTTTAAAAATAAGGGTTTGGCTGATTTTTATAAAAAAATAATTGTTTTTGAAACCCAATATTACATGTTGTATAATTTTAGATTAAATTGCATGATTAATTGTTATGTCATGTAAATTTAAGGTTACGATCCGAAGAGATTTAATTGTTAAGATTTGAGGGTGGATCCATGATGAACGTGCATGTTTATGGATCATAAAATCGTATGTTTATATGATTTTTCTGCTACTTGTTTTATTGGTTCAATAAATCTTTAATTAGGGAAGACTTTTATATGAATATAAAAACCTATATTTAAAGGTTATTGAATAAATCGTATGCATGTGGCTATTTGATTTATTTATCGCACATACAAATTGTTATTATGTGTTTATGATTTAGCTTTTTTTCTTGTTTATGTTAAAATTTGTATGAATCGTTGTAAACAAGGGCTTTTTAAGAAAAACAAATATGGACTAAATCATATTAAAATTAAGATTTGTATGAGATCTAAATTACATATAATTACGATGATTGGTGAATTGCAATAATAATCTAACGGCCTACTCCTTTTGACAAACTATAAAGTGGGTATAACGCACCGCTGGTCATGTACCTGGTTAAGGAAAGAGGTGTTAAGCCATTAGTTGCTGACCGAATTCCCGGCTCGCCTGTGCGTCAAATTGAAATTACCTACGATTATTATTTGCATTACATCTTAAGGTAGATTTACCAAAATTTCACTCTTTCGTATTCACAATGAATAAGGTTATTGCTTTGTGCTTTAGCCATAAGTACGTTGTGAATAGTTGTGGGTAAATTCTTTGATTGGTTAAACCAATACCTCAGCATAATTTATGTAGAAATTTAGTCTCATTAAAAAGTTTACTAAATGTTTTATTAAACTTATGCTATGGAGTTGTATGCATGCTTCTCCATACATTAATTTTGACATCAAATTTATACCCTTAAAATTTTAAGTCGAATGCTCCTAATTGACGAACAGTTGAAGTTACTACGTCATCAAATGAGATTTTTGGACGATGTTGTAATGCAGAGAAAATTTTTATAAAATGAGAATTCGTATGATGGTTTTACGTTATTCAAATTAGACGACTTAATTAAGTTACTCAGCGAGATCTGTAAACTTAAGACATTCAGAAGGGATGAAACATGTTTAAATTGCAAAACGTCTTTTGGCAATGTAAATCCCTTAAATATCTAGAAATTGAAAATTGTTTGCCAACTGAATTGTTCGACAAGTCGCTATGTTGAGTACATTCATTACTAGCAGATCAACTGATGTAATGGATCTATGTCAATATATGTTCTAGGATTCAAGTAAAATACTATGCTTTATACACCGGGGTAATTTTATTTTCTTGAGAGTATTTTATTATCGAAAATATTAATATATTGAACTTATTTCTGTTATAAATGGCTCAACCCGACAATAACACTATAAGTTCTGCGTTCAAAACGTTTTTTGATCGTCCTGAACTTACTGGCCCTAACTTCAATGATTGGTACCACTCACTAAGAATTATCTTGAGAGTAGCGGGTACTATTGATATCTTGACTACTACTTATCCAAAGGATCTTGTTGAAGGAGCTTCTGAAGTGCAAAGGCTTGACCACGCTATTAACATTTTAGGAAGCACTCGGAGGTGGCTTGCTTAATGTTAGGGAAAATGTCCCCTCCGCTTCAAAAGAAGTATGAGTTATTTTCGCCTAAGCGTATGCTTGATGAACTCAAGGCTATGTTCGGGAAGCCGCAAGCTGTGGAGATCTACGACTTAGTAGATGCTTTGCATAGCTGCAAGCAAACTCCTGGAAAGTATGTTAGTGCCCATTACATGGAGATGACGGGTCATATGGAACAGCTCATTGCACTAGGACAACCCTATGATTATGATATGGCTATCAACTTGATCAATAGGTCCCTTAACAAGGACTTAAATGATTTTGTTCGAAACTATAATATGCATTGCACGGGGAAGACAGTTAATGATTTGCATGCAATGCTCACTGACTATGAAATGGGATTAAAGGACAAGGCATCTAACTCTACTCCTCCTGTACTAGCAATACAAAAGGGTAGAGTGAGTAAGCCAAAACCGCAAGCGAACAAGGAGAAAGGCAAAGGCAAGGGTGATAAGGGCAAGAAAGTTGCGACTTATTCGAAACCTAAGCAGAACTTTGTCAAGAAGAATCAATCTTAGAAATATGAGACTTGTCACCATTGCAAGGCAAGTGGTCATTGGAAGAGGAATTGTCCTATTTACCTCGAAGAGTTGCGAGAAATAAAGAAGAAGTCTGAGTAGAGCGCTGCAACTTCAGGTACTTTCTTTATGATCGAATTATTTAATTTTACATACAAATTAAATTCCTGTGTATATGATACGGGATGCGGTATTAACAAGTGTAATACGCTGCAGGGATTTAATCTGGAAAGGAAGGTATCCTATGGGGAACAATTTCTACAAGTGGGCAATGGTGCACAAGCAGCGGTTGAAGCTATAGGAACATTTAATTTAGTTTTACCTTCGGGTTTAGTACTGATTTTAAATGATTTTCATTATGCACCTACAATTGTTAGGGGTGTTGTTTCCTTTTCTTGTTTGTTGAATAATAGATTCGTTCACACTATTGATAATAATGGAACTTCTGTTTGGAAAGATGGTATTTTCTATTTTAATGCAATTTCTATGAATGGTGTGTTTGAAATAGACATGCATGATAATGAATCCAAGTATAATAATAATTATTTTTTAGCATGAATAAGAAGAGAAATTTTGACAAGAACTCTTCTTATCTTTGGCATTGTAGACTTGCCCATATTAGAAAGACTCGTATACAAAAGCTTCAACGTGAAGGACTTTTGGAAAATATCAATGATGAATCATTTGATAAATGTGATTCTTGTATCTCTGGAAAGATGACCAAGATACATTTTAATAGCAATATCGAAAGGGCTACTGATCTACATGGTTTAATACATACTGATGTGTGTGAACCACTTAGACGTTTGTCAAGGAAAGGTGCTAGCTACTTCTTAACATTTACGGATGATTATAAACGTTATGGTTATGTATATTTGCTTAAACATAAACATGAGGTATTTGAAACATTCAAAGTGTTTAAAGCAGAAGTAGAATTGCAACTAGGAAAGAAGATTAAAGCTCTTCGTTCTGATAGAGGTGGTGAATATTTAAGTCAAGAGTTTATAGATTATCTAAGTGATAATGGAATTGTTCAGCATCTTACTTGTCCCTATACTCCACAACAAAATGGTGTATGAAAGGAGAAATCGTACATTATTAGATATGGTGCGATCTATGTTTAATCTTACAACTTTACCATTATTCTTTTAGGATTATGCTTTAGAATTTGATGTTCGCATTTTAAATATGGTTCCCACGAAGAAGGTGAATAAGACACCATATGAACTATGGTATGGCAATAAGCCATATTTGTCTTATTTAAAGGTCTGGGGTTGCGAGGCGTATGTGAAACGTAACTCGGGTGACAAACTCCAACAACAATGTGTGAAATGTATCTTTGTAGGATACCCTAAGGAAACTATGGGTTACTACTTTTATTATCCACTTGAGAACAAATTAATTGTTGCTAGGTATGGAGAATCCCTTGAATTTGATCTTGTAAATCAAGAATTCAGTGGGAGAAATTATGATCTTTAAGAGAGTCATATAGGTACATTACCTTCTGAAAAAACTAGCAAAAATAGTTCCTTTAGAACCAAAAAGTCTGACGGTTCCACCAGAATTAGTTCCTCTGCGTAGATCTGAAAGGATTAAAAACACAAATAGCAATATATGTCTTAATATATAGGATGATGATGAAGTAGGGATCTTGGAGAACCTGCTAATTATAAATCCGCCATGCTTGATCTTGAGAGGGATAAGTGAATGGTTGTTATGGATGAGGAAATGAAATCCATGAAAGTAAATGATGTTTGGATTCTTGGAGATCCACCACCAAATGCTAAAGTAGTGAGACATAAGTGGATATGCAAGAAGAAAACAGACATGGACGGAAAAGTACAGTCATATAAAGCTCATTTAGTAGCTAAAGGTTTTACTCAAACTTTTGGCATAGACTACGAGGAGATATTTTCTCCTGTACCAGACTTAAGAGCTATTAGGATTCTCATAACTATAGCAGCATACTATGACTAAGAGATATGGCAAATGGATGTTAAAACTGCCTTCTTGAACGGTCGCTTAGATAAAGACATCTATATTCAACAACCAGAAGGATGTGTTGATCCTAAAAATCCAAAACACGTGTGTAAACATCAAAGATCTATTTATGGTTTAAAGAAAGTATCACGTCAATGGAATAAATGATTTGATGAAGAAATAAAAAACTTTAGATTTATTCAAAATTGTGATGAGCCATGTGTATATCGCAAAGTTAGTTGGAGTGATGTAGTATTCCTAATCTTATATGTTGATGACATATTAATCATGGGAAGTAAAATTTCAAGACTTAAAGCTGTTAAGGAATATCTTGGTAAGTATTTGTTGGGCCAATGAAAGTTTTAACTATAGCCCAGTCTAGATTTGTTTAAATTAGACTAAGTGTTACGAATCGTTGTGAAGACCAGTGACAGAGACCAGACCAGCGGATGGCAAAGCCTCAACTGGCACACCAAGAATGTTCAAATCAAAGAAAATGTTAGAGAAGTCGAAGATTATATGAAGTCATACTCACCAACAGTTATGGACAAGCTGGGATGTAGAAGGAATGTATTAGTGTTCAAGGATATCTGAGATGACAATACTCAGAGATCACTTACAACCCTATGAAGACTTATGCAAACAGATACTTGCCTTACCTTTTATTGTTTAGGCGAGAATCTCCAAAGTGTTTTGGGCGGGACAAAATAGGCGATTCAAGATAAAGCCAAGTACGACCTAGTGGGACAAAAGTGGACAACTGACAAAACTGTTCACCTAAAGTAGTTTAAAGGTATGTCTTAATATAGACATGCATTTAATATGTTATACTCTTCCACTCAGAAGATGACACGTATCAACTACTCCCACTAAGGAAGCAACCTCGTACCACTATAAATAGGAGGGAGAAAGAGGATAAACTCAACCCTTGTGCTTGGATAATTAATCTAAGTTTCTTTCTTCCATTAGAACCTCTGAGTCCTTAGCTGTCTACCAGCGACTCTAAGGTTCTCTCGTAAACTTGAATCTCGAATCAAGTTTACTTGTTCTAGGGTTCATTTCTTATTGTCATTCAACGGGTGTATTCATATAACTTTGTAATACTTTGTTTATAAAAGATTAATAAAGCATTACTCGTTTGAAAAGTATTTCGTTGTGTATTATTTTGTATATGAGTCACAGTATCAACAATTGTTTTATATTGGGACTTTCAATTGGTATTAGAGCGGTTTGATTTAAAAAACTTTTATAAACCGTTCTTGTTTTTAAAATCAAGATCCAAATATGACTGAAACTATGCCTCTTATACCACCACCCTTTGGTCAATCTAGTCAAGCAAATACTTCGACCAACGCCCTGGCCACCACATCTACTACTACCATGCCTACACCTGTTGTAAGCCCTGGTAATAATCATGATGACCTTCCCCAACTTCTTGATATTCAAGGGGGGTCACATGTGTCCAATGTTCTAGCTTTTGATGAAGAAGATTTTTCAAGTTGGAAAAGTGAATTTCTAATATACTTAGACGGTTTAGAACCTTTCTTGATAGAAATATTAGAAAATGGGCCTTATGTTCCATTGGCTGTTTCCTCTACCCCCTGAGAGACCCATTAAGAAGCCTGTTAAGCAATGGTCTCCAGCGGATAGACGTTTGGCTAACCAGAACAAGAGACTTAAAAGTATCATAGTCTCTTGCCTACCCAAGAATATAATGAAGTCCATTATCAAATGCAACTCTGCAAAAGAGATGTAGACCGAATTGGTTCTAGGGTATGAAGATCTAGAAGAAACAAAAGAAACCAAAATCCAAGCCTTAAGACTCAAGTTAATGCTTTTAAATCTTTGGAAACTAAAACTGTTGCTCAACATATACTAGGCTTAAAATTTTGCTGAATGATTTAGGAAACAATGGTGTAGTTCTACCTGAGGCTGAGTTTAATGCCACATTTTTAAACAGTTTACCTAGGAAATGACTTAGCTTAAACCAGACCTTAAGAGCAAATAATGCAATCAAGAATGATACTCTGGCCCAACAGTTTGGTAGATATAACTAATTGATTCTACTTACAAGTCAAAGATTGATAGGTTTACCACCCATATCTCTGGTTCAAAAGCTCTTGTTGCTAACCATTCCTTTCAGGGCAACGACTCTAACATAGAAAAGATAAAAGAAGCAGTCAAGAATTTCTTGATGAGTTGTAGGCAGAATTTCATGACAGGGCTCTTCTTGCTTATCAAAAGAGACACTACAAGAGATCAGGTAGAGTCGGAGCTGCTAAAGCTGACAAGTCCAAAGTGATTTGCTACACATGTGTTAAAGCTGGTCATTTCCAAAAGGACTGCTGGTAAATAAGACTTCCTCTTTAAGCTTTCCCTCATCTAACAATGATCACAATAGCAAGAAGAAGTTTGCTCCATATCCCTTCAAGAAAACTTCTCACTCTGACTTTGAGGGAAAGAAGGATTACAAGGTCAAATATAAAGCACTGAAAGCTGAGCTGGTGAAACTCAAACAAAAAGGCTGATGAAGCAGTAAAGAAAAAAGATATCAAAAAGACTGAAAAGGGTCTTATCGCTGCCTTCTTCGATTGGGATGATGAACCTCTTACATCAGAGGATGAAGCAACCAGTACTGTCAGAGCTTTTATGGTTGTCGCTGATGAGGAACTAGTTGTTGGTAAAAGCAAAGCAAGATCTGGAAAATGGGTGGATATCACCATGAAAAAGGTACATAGATTGCTTACTATGCCTGAAGGTCCTGATAGAGACCATGTCAGTGACTACACCCTGGTTGACCTCCATTTTATGGAAGAACAAAGAAAGAACTTTTTAAACAAATTTTATAAACTTAAAACTGAGTTAAATCTTTGTTAATCTGAGTTTACAAATCTCAAACCTTTTGTGAATCTTGCCAATCAACTTCAAAATGAAGTAAGCAAACTTTTCATTGAATATGAATCTTTATCTGATGAAAATGCTGAACTTAGAAGAACCATTGAAAAATGGACCAAAGGTTAATACACTGTAGAAGACTTGGTTGCTGAAGCCATTCCAGGGGATGTGGTTCAAGCAATAGGGGGTAAGGGTACGTTTAAAAACCATATATCAGTGGCCAAAGTAAAATTTGTCCCCTTAGAGGATCCTTCTCCTATCTCCACCTCTGTGGATGAGAATGACTCTTAAGAGGAATCAGATGTTTCCAAACCCCTTCCATCTTTACCCAAACTCGTTGGTGTTGATCCATTTGATTCCTTACTTGGCCCAAAACCTATCATTAAAACCTCTAGGACACCCAATCTTACTAAAGCTGCTAGCAGAGTTTCTGAGAAAGCACATAAAAAGGTTGTTGTGGCCAAAGAACCTTCCAAACCCATTCCTCCCACTGAAAAGCTTTCACCCACCAAGAAACTTATTCTTACCCTTATGGAAGAAGTAAAAGGTTTGAAAGAACACATCAAACCTCGGGCTGACAGTCCATCTGCTAGTTCTCTTGGTAAAGGATTTAGTAGCTCAAAGGGGAGAGCTTTGTTCAGACCTTGCAAACATTGTGGGTTCACAAATCACTTGTCTGAAAATTGTTCAAAGAAACCCAAATGTATCACATGTGAGTCCACTAAACACACCCACAGAGAACATGAGGAAATCATAGCTTTCCAAAAGACCAGACTACAATTAAGGTCCAAAGCTCCTCACAAGTCTTCTAGGAGACCACAACCCAAATCCAGACACACTCCTTAGAGTTTTAGACCATTTCCTCCCTGCAAGTACTGTGGTTTTTATGATCATCACTCTGATGAGTGTGAACACTACCCTGGATGTGACATCTGTGGAAGTATGCGTCATAAAACCAGAGACTGCAACCAAAGAGGGGGAGAAAGGAACCAAAGAAGACCTAATGTCGCTGGTCAGCGACATCATGGACCCACTGGAAAGTGGGTTCATCATCGAAACTAATTTGGTTTTATTGTATATATGCAGGAATACTTGAAGAAATCTGTTTGATATCTAGATAGTGGGTGCTCCAGACACATGACAGGGGTTAAACAATATCTCCATAGATATAAGAAAGAGTTTGGTCCCAAAGTAGTCTTTGGAGATGACTCCTTAGGGGCTACTAAGGTATTTGGCTAAGTGGATTGTAATGGAATCACCTTCATAAGGGTCGCTTATGTCAATGGACTAAAGCACAACATAATCAGTATCAGTCAACTTTGCGATGCTGGTTTCAAAGTTCTGTTCACCAAGACCCATGGAACAATTTTCAACCAAAACGATGATGTTGTTCTTATTGCACCTAGAAGAAGGGATGTGTATGTTATTGACATGACATCATGTCTAGAAGGAAACAATACCTGTCTCTTTGCCAAAGCCTCTTATAGTGAAAATTGGCTATGGCACAAGAGACTCTCTCACCTTAACTTCAAAAACATCAACAAACTGGCCAAGAATGAATTAGTCGATGGGCTTCCCTCTCCGACCTTCAGCAAAGACAGACCATGCTCAGCCTGCGAAAAAGGGAAGCACCACAGAGCTTCGTTCAATACTAAACAGTTATTCTCCATAAATAAGTGCCTCCATCTTCTTCGCATGGACTTATTTGGACCAGTAAAACCTCAGTCCCTTAATCACAACAGGTACACAATGGTAATTGTCGATGAATTCTCCAAGTTCACTTGGGTATTCTTTCTTAAAAGAAAGAGTGATGCAAATGAAAGAAATCAGAGAAATAAAGAACTTCAATGACTGCAGAGTTAAGGCTATTAGAAGTGATAATAGCACCGAATTCAAGAACCATGTCATGGAAGCCTTCTGTCATGAAAAAGGAATCTCACAGAACTTTTCATACCCAGGCACCCTAGAACAAAATGGTGTCGCTGAAAGAAGAAACAGAACCCTCATAGAGGCTGTCAGAACTATGCTCAGTGAATCAAGACTTCCAAAGCAATTTTGGGGTGAAGCTGTATACACAGCATGTTATATACAAAACATATCCATTATTGTGAAGAGACATGGCAAGACCGATTATGAAGTGTATAGGAAGAGAGCCCCTGATGTAATCTACTTCCATGTCTTTGGTTTCCCTGTTTTCATTCACAACTACAAGGATCATTTGGGAAAATTTGATGAAAATTCAGATGATGGGTTCTTTCTTGGATACTCTCCCACTTCCAGAGCTTTCAGAGTATTCAATATCCGTAGGCAAGAACTTGAAGAATCCATTCATGTCACCTTTAATGAAGCAGATGTTTTCATCACTCACACCAACTCAGATGCATGTGACATTTGTAGGATATGTAAATCTATGCTTATGTTTTAGAGAGAGAAAGAGATAGAAAGATGGTGGATTTCACACTTCTAGAAAGAGAAAGTTTAAGAGAACTATGTGTTATTCAAATGAAATCACCACCCTCTCCATCAATGGAGAGGGTTTATATACCAAGCCCATATGATGGGTTTGGGCTTACATTTGGGCCGGCCATACAAGCATGGACCGGGCTTTCCTTGTTTAGTTAATTAAAAGATATCTAGACTACGAGCTACAACTTAATATATTGTCGGAGTGACCGAATCTTCCTAAATACGTAAAAACGTATTTCCAACAATCTCCCCCTAAGGGAGGTCACTCCAAACAAGGGCGTCACCCGAGTTACAATAATAAAATAAACCTAGCATACTATGCTTGTCTTGAGCTCGTAGTCTTCATCTTTCTTTTCTTTCTCTTTTCTGGTGAACATGCTGATGTGATCTTTGATATCAATCTTTAGCATTAATCTCTTGCCTTGATCTTGTGCATCCATCACTTGTGATCTTCGCCTCCTCGTGACACCATGTCCCACATACTTATACCTTCGTAATTCTTGAAAGCTTTGGAGTCCGATACAGCAGAAGACATAACTTTCAGGCTTTCTTGAATTAGATGAGGTATTAAGTGCATTAAGTATAAGCATGCGGGGACGACTTCTTCTTGGATTCCGCAACGCCACCGTCTTCAAATGCCGCAACATAAGTAGACACGAACGAAATGGCTTTGAACATTTCATTCTAATTCGGTAGCATTTTACCTCCGGTCGGTGAAGACCGTTGGACGATATAAAATATCGTACTTGTGGCATGTATATTTAATTAAAAATCTCCTTGACAAGATTTCGCAGGTAAACCCGTTCTCTTTACTCGACCCACCAAAGCTGACTGCGAACGTAAAGAGTGAATCATTTGGATAAAATTATCCGCATGATTGAAGCCGTCAATTCTGATTCCTGGAACAAGTGAAATTCAATTAAGAACCGCACCATTGTTGCTTTCCGTTTGTCACGAGCTTGATTCATATTGAATCTTGCAAGTTACCCACCAAGTGCTGTTTGATGTTAACACTAGAAGGATTTCCACTCATCATTGTGAACACTAAGGTATCACTCTGAGTGTTCTGGCAAGATCACTGAGATTTTGCTTAGAGGCCTGGAACGTGTTTAAGTTCAGCTAAGAATTAAACCACTGTTGCTTTCTAGTTATCACAAGTTTGATTCATAAAGAATCGCACAAGTCACCTACCATGAGCTTTTTGATATTCGCTCAAGAAGGATTCCCATCTTCATTGTAAACACTTTTGTATTACTCGGATGTTCAGGCAAGATCATGAAGATTTTGCGTAGGACTCTTAAGATCTTTCTTACTTTTCATAGTGTGTGAAGAAGCAAGGAATTATGGAAGTGTGTCCTAATGAGATATGTGATGATCTCAAATGGCTCTAGACTCGGTCATGCATTTTTTATTTTAGAGATCGGAGGCTGGAGAGGAGTGCCACCATTTCAATACCAATTTATTCGGAGTGAATAAATCAATAGATAATGCGTTGTCTCCGTGTGATTAAAACAAATATCTTTTAAGAGATATCTGAGTTAGTTGGGATGGGTTGTGCATTGCATCACTGGGTCCATGATGTCTGTCTTCAATATCAAGAATCATTAAAATGATCTCAATAGCATATGTGTTGACCCGGTTTCTGCCTAAAGTTGTAAGGAGGGCTTCTTTCTTTACACCCTTTATCTTTAAAATTCTTTTTCATTTTTCAACCCCTTCAATGCTTACCAATACGTCATAACTAGCACCTTGTTGTGATTGTTCCAGTGCTAACTTAAGTACTTGGTCGACATTCAGCTACGTTCACAATCTTTCTCCATCTTTCCTAAGGACTACTATTTCTAGCTATGGAATGTCCTTGGGAAGATTCCTCCGGTTCTAGAAGAATCATAGGACTTAACCTATCCTACCATCCTTATGTCACCACAATCTTCATCGTCATGAAATAAATGGGTTTTGGGTAAGTATATGTCACCATGAAAATCCATTTTGATATAGCAAATCCAGTTTGCTCCCCCTTAACATATGCCAGGATATTCGAAAACATTTCGCATATGTCGAGATGAGCCAGCACATTAAGTCAAACCATTTGTGATAATATCCCATATTAAATCACATTTGCTCCCCCATATTAAAAATATTAACCCAATCGATGTTTTAATTTCAATTGATTTAATGAAGTTTTAACAAAGGTTTTGGGAAGAAAAATGCAAGTCCGTTTAATCTTCACGATATCAAATGTATGAGATATGATACCGATTTGTAACATGATCACATATTCACCATATTAGAAAAGAATTGACAAGGTTGGACTTGATAGATGAGAACGTCATATGATAAAATTAAATGGCTCTTGTCAGCATATGATGGTCGCCTCGTCACGTCTGAAGTCATCTCTTGACACCACGTGTACGATTTGTATTGTTGTCTTGACACCAGTTAGTGAGCTTGGCACGTTCGGCATCGAAGATTCTGAATGCTTGACAATTGCTCCCCCTCAATTGTTGACCCGCGTTCTATTGAAAGAGCTGTAGTCGTCGGTTGAGTAGTTGCATCGTCGAGTATGTAGATACCAATTGTAGATTGCGATGGTTGTAGAGATGATAGCTTCATAAAAACAAAACTTCTCTTGTTTTAACAAATAAATGCACTGAAACGTACATATATTTGTGTTAGACCAAATTTTAAAGTAAACTTGATCCCTTACAAGGTTTTAAAGTAAACCTTGCCCGAGAAAATTAATTCCCATTGTGAGCCAAAGCTTTCATAAGAAATACTTGACTTTAATATGAAAATCGGGTTGCAGTCAGAAATAACTACAAGCCATAAGGGCATGTTTTATGAAATATTTACAACTTTGTACGAACTCTATTTATGGCGTCGTGTCAATATTAATCAACATTTCTAAGGCCGTAAATATTATCGTACCAAAAGACATGCCTTTGAAAAATAAAGTAAAAATATTTTTGGATTTTTATGAAAGTTTTCAATTTTTATGGTTTTTATATGGTTTTATATTGTTGTATTTTGCTTTTGTGGATAAAAATATAAACAATATATACGAATGATCACCAAGGATACGGAGAATAGTTTACCACCACTATTCTTTCGCTTCATCTGCCAGTTCCTTTAGAGTCTCAGGCGAGAAGGTTCTCATTCCTAGCTTGTCGGCCAAAAATTCAATTCGAGCGCGATCTAAAGCCTTCGTGAAAATATCCGCCAATTAATACTTAGATCGGACAAAGTAAAGCTCTATTACTCCATTTTCCACTTGCTCCTTGATGAAGTGGTAGCGAATGTTAATGTGCTTCGACCGGGAGAATTGAACGTTGTTGCAGCATAAAGCAATTGCACTCTTGTTGTAAAAGTACATCGGAATTTTGTTGAAACCTAGACCATAGTCGGTTAATTGCGATCTCATCCAAAGAATTTGAGCACAGCAACCGGACATAGCTATGTATTCTGCTTCCGTACTTGAAATTGCAGCGCTTTTCTGCCTTTTCGATGCCCAACTGATTAGTCGATCTCATAGTAGTTGCAAAGTTCCACTCGTGCTACGCCTTGTATCTTGACAACCTGCATGATCCGCATCTGCATATGCCATTAGTGCAATCGAAGAGTCCTTCGAATACCAAAGTCCCTGATTAATGGTTCCTTTAAGATATCGAAAGATACGTTTCACAGTGGCCAAGTGTAACTCAGTAGGTCGAGTTTGATACCGAGCACACATACATATAGCAAACTGAAGATCAGGTCGACTAGCTGTGATATACAGAAGAGTACCGATCATTCCACGATAAAGTGTCGGATCAACGGCAACTCCATGTGGATCTGCATCAAGCTTAGTTCGGTCCACCATTGGAGTATCCACGGGGTCGTAAGATTCCATCTTATACTTCTTTAGCGATTCAAGGGCATACTTAGATTGATTGATAAAGATGCCTCTGGGACTCTGAGATATCCGAAGACCTAAGAAAAATGATACCTTGCCCATCATTGACATCTTAAACTTGGAAGACATGAGTTTCCAAAATTCGTCGGATAAAGTTTGGGTCTGTTAGAAATACGTTTTAACGTATTTTAGAAGTATCGGTCACTCCACAATATGATTTATGTTGTAATAGCTCGTAGTTAGTAATTAGTTATTATTTGCTTATTAACTTAAGTAAGAACCGGTCCATGGGCTTGTCATGGACCGGCCCAAGTCCACTTATGACTTGGAACTATAAATACCCCTTTCCACCATGGAAAGGGGTTGGTTGTTGTCATTTCTTGTTTTCCACTTAATAAAATTCACATAGTTTCTCTCACTTTCTCTCTCTAACTTTCTCTCTCTAGAAATCAACAAACCCCTTCATAGATTCATTGATTATCAATATTCTACATTTGGTATCAAGAGCTATGGGGTGATTTAAGGTAGTGATTTGTGTGGTTTTTTAGTTTTTGATTGTATTAGTGTTCTTTAAGAAAAATCATCTTGATTCTTGGTGTTTTTGGTGTTTTTGTGATTGGGATTAGTGGATAAGTATTAATTGTTACTTATTTTAGTCGAAAGCACAAAACTTTTTGGGTTATTTGGTCAAAATCTGGGCTTAATCTTCATTGTTACTGTTCGACTGTTCATCGGGAAAGGTTTCTGTTCATTCAGCAAAACTTCCGGATCAAGAAGTTCCGAGTCAAGGAGTTCCGAATCAAGAAACTTCCGAACCAAGAAGTTCCGGATCAAGAAACTTCCGAACCAAGAACTTCCGAGTCAAGAAGTTCCGGATCAAGAAACTTCCGAACCAAGAACTTCCGAGTCAAGAAGTTCCGGATCAAGCCAAACTTCCGAACCAAGAACTTCCGAGTCAAGAAGTTCCGGATCAAGCCAAAGTTCCGAACCAAGAACTTCCGAACCAAGAAGTTCCGGATCAATCCAAAAGTTCCGAATCAAGGTAATCTTCCGAATCAACAAAAAGTTCCGAATCAAGGTAATCTTCCGAATCAAACTTCCGAATCAACAAAAAGTTCCGAATCAAGGGTTATTTTGCTTGTTTTTTCGACGATTTTTTTAGAGGATTTAATCTTGGTTTCTTACAACAAAAACACAACACAATTCACAAGCTTTACTTCACTGCTCGATCAACCGATAATCTCTGTTTCTTTGAAGAAAACAAAATGAATCCAAATTCAGTAATGCCTCAGATGACATCTCTTACGGATATATCAATCATAACGGGAACTGATAGCCGTCCACCGATGCTTATTAAAGAGGTGTTTGAGGCATGGCAAGGTCGAATGATGCAATATCTAAAGGGGAAACCGACATACGGAAGGCTTATGGTCAAATCGATTTTGAATGGTCCACTCGACTATGGTACCATTACGGTTGACAACGTGACTAGACCACGAGAATTTGAAGAACTCACTCCAGCCCAACAACTTGTTGCAGATGCAGATGAAAAAGCTCTTCAAACAATTCTCCAAGCTCTTCCCCATGACATCTATAGGATGGTGAGTCAGTATACGGTGGCAAAGGATCTATGGGAACGTCTTAAGGTGTTGCTACAAGGAACGTCTCTCACCAAACAGGAAAGGGAATGTCAGTTGTATGACCTGTTTGATAGATTCACCTACAACCCAGGGGAAACACTTCACGATTATTACTTCAGATTCACCACACTCATGAATGATCTGAATGTATACAATCTTGTGATTGCACCATTCCAGGTTAACACCAAATTCTTGAATACTCTACCTCAAGCTGAATGGGGTGAGTACATTACCGATGTCAAGTTAACCAGGGATCTGCATAAGTGCAATTTGGATCAAATATATGCCTTCCTTCAGCAGCATGAGAAGCATGTGATTATGCACCGCTCTCCTCGCGGTATGTATCCAGATTCCTTAGCTTTGATGGCGAATCAACCAAGCTTGTCTCACAACAACACACCTTATATCTTGGGACATCAAGCTTATCATCAATCACCTTACATGACACCAGCTTTTCCCCAATACTCGATCCTACCACAACCACCCACCTCACATCAGCAACAATATCGGTTCAATGCACCTTCACCACAGTATGCTTCACAACTTCATCCAGCAAATATTGCACCTTATGCAGCATATCCATCAAGCTACCCTGATCAAATGAGTATTCCTTCTACTGATTATGCAGCTCATCCAGATCAAGCACTATATTGTGATGATGAGGAAGTCCCCGTTCCTGTTTTCCAACAAGGAGCTGACCCAGTTGAAGTGCTAACTACTATGTCTGCTTATCTCACAAGAACTTTAAGCAAACGAGGATACAGAGGATCAGCTCCTACCAACAATCAGTTGAGGAATTCATCCAATTCTCGCCAACAAGCTACAATTGAGAATGGCAGGGTAATGGTTCAGCCAATTCAGCCATATCAGGGGAGAACTTCCACATCAACCAATGTTCGCACCGCCAATCCTGCTCCTGCTCCAATGGTCAATAATCCTCCACGGGCTAATACAGGCAAGTTGAGAATGATCACATGCTACAACTGCAAGGAAGAGGGTCATATGTCCAGGGATTGTAAGAAACCCAAGAGGAGAAGGGATGGACAGTGGTTTGCAGAAAAGATCTATCTGGTAAATGCTCAGGCGCAAGGAAGGGAACTTGATGAAGAGGAGCTTGCATTTCTTGCTGACCTAGGGATTGCTGAACAAGACGTTGTCACTACGCAGAATGCAGCTTACCAAGCCGATGATCTTGATGCGTATGATTCCGACTGTGATGACTTTCAAACTGCAAAGGCTGCTTTCATGGCAACTTTCTC
The DNA here is from genome assembly GCA_025667525.1 of Glebionis coronaria. Lineage (NCBI taxonomy): Eukaryota > Viridiplantae > Streptophyta > Magnoliopsida > Asterales > Asteraceae > Glebionis > Glebionis coronaria. The sequence continues at coordinate 555,195,861 of CM046874.1, forward strand.
CAGCTTAGGGCCAGATAAGAGATCTGAGGTACTTATTAATAACACCGATAATGCCACTGATGCTAGTATTCAACCACATCAAGTTGGGCAAGAGAGTGCTGATTCGAATGAATCTTCGGTGGTGAGTCTTTCAAATGAGGAGACAAACAATGATAGCAATATCAACGTGAGTCCCCAGATTTTGAGTGAATCACAACCGGGATCCATTTCGCATACGCCTACTCCTGCTCAACAAGATTTGGTCATGGTTCCTGCTACATTACTTAGCCAAATGAATGCTGCACTCTTAGAAACCTTAGCTAAGAATAAGAATTTGTCTGATGAGCTTGCCTTAAGCAATGAGAAAGTACAAACTTTGGAATTAGTGCCTTCGTCTAGTGTTCTCACAAATCTCGAATATGATCACTTTAGAAACAAACAAATGGGTCACTTGCAAGAAATTGAAAACTTAAGAGCAAATCTGTCTAGTGAACTTAAAGAAAAGGAGTTAGTGGTCACTAATTTTCAAAAACTTCAAACTGATTTTGAATTACTAGAATCTAAGAAGACTGAAATGGAGATTAATGCTACTAATAAGATTAGAAGTCTAGACTACTTGCTGTTAAGACAATACGCTGCTTCACAACTAGTTCACTTATTTGATGCTTCGTTTAAAGAGTTTAACTTATCACGTCTAAAAGGCCTTCCCCCTAATCCACGATATGCAAAACAAGCTTTAAGACATAGTCCTAGACTTTATAATGCAACTCAATTAGGATTGGCTTTAGACCCGATTGTTTTTCCCAATGATCGAACAAGTAAGGATCTAGTTGATGAGGATCGGTCATACAATTCAGCAAAATATCCCGATTGTGATTATTTTAAAATGAATAAGGAGCTTGCTAAAACTGATTTTAGAGTTCGCTTCCATATGGATAAGGATCTCATTACAGCACCAACCTACATGATAGAGGAAGAAAGCCCTAGTACATTTCCTACACTTGTCAACATGGAAGGTCCTAAGGAAATTCCAAAGAATCTTCCACCTGTTAGCACTGTATGGTTAAACTTGAAAGAGATTAACCGATACTTTACTAACTTTGACAAGGTCATTTTGGAATGTACGACTTCAAATGGCTTAAACGCCGGAGAATGGGCTTTCGAACACATGAACGAGGTGTTTAAAACTGAGATCAATCCGTTTGTCGAAAGTCTAAAAGGAAGTTTTGCATCTCTTAAGGAAAATCTTCAGTTTGAAATTGGGGAAGTTCAAAAAGTGTTTTATGAAATGGACACCGCTTACGAACTACAACTAATTGAAAAGGAAAAGATTTTAACCGAATATGACCGATTCTTGTCTGAAGTAATCTCGTGTGATGTGCTTACTACTGTAAATGTTAACTATTCGAATGAGCTTACATCCACTATGATTAATTGTGATGCTGTGAATATTTGTGAGGATATTTGTGATGATGTTTGTAATCTTTCTGTAAATGTTGCTGATACTGTAAATGAGGTAGAAAATCATTCTTGTCACGAATCTAACGCTGAGTTTTTAAAGCTACAAGATTCTTACAATTTACTTTCACAACGCTTTAATCAACTAGAACAACATTGTATATCTTTAGAATTAAAACAACAAAATCAAAATGAAAATCTTTTGATATCAAATGTTTGTGAAAACGGTGTTGAGAATAGTGACAAGATGATTGCAATTGTTAAGACATTAGAGGAAGAAATCATGAGATTGAAGAGAGAGGTATCATCAAAGGAAACATTAAGAATGGAACTAGAGGCTGCAGAGTCTAAAAACCAGGTCTTAGAAATTAGACTATCAACTGTTCTAGGGGAGATGGATCGGACAAGGCAGGGACTATCCGCTCTTTATGGTTCACTAGAAGAACGCTTCGCTTTTAATGCGGCACAACAACAATATTATGTTGAACAACTGAACCAAAAGTGCGAAGAAATCTCTAACTTGAACATCCTGCTCATAGACAAAAATATGGTTTTGGCTGAGTTAAAGGAGACACTTCTTCTCACCCGACAAGAAGTTGTTGATAACTTAGCTACCGAATCTGCACCGTCCACTAGTGCTCCAACAACCAAGAAAGTAGTGCTTTATAAGAATCCGCTTCATAAGAGAAACCAGCTTACCTATGATGATTATATGAGGAATGCCATTAAGCATGTCGATCTTCTTAGGGATATTTTAGACGATCTTTATGCCTTAGATCCCTCAAGTAGCGACTATTATTCGGCTCATGAATATGTTAAGCGAGTTCAATATTGCTTGGCTTATTTACAATACATAGGTACACCAGGTTCTACACTACTTAATAATAGGCCCATTGCTGTCACTCCATTTAATAAGACTCCAGGAGCGAAACCGTCATTGGCACAATCAAGTAAGACACCTTTAAAATCTGTTGCTAATGTTCCCACTTTGCCTTCTACAGGATTAAAAGCGACTACTAAGGCTAAAGGATCGCCACTCAAGAAAGCTAAGATCAAGCCCTCCACTAGTAGTGCCACAAAGAAGAAAGTAGAAGTTCACAATAGGAATGCTAGTTCAGTTTTAAATAACAAGAATCATGTTAAGATTAAAAGCTCTGCGCCTGTGCAGCAGCCTAAACCATTCGTGAATTCTGATTTAAATTGTTGGAATTGTAATGAATGTATGTTTTCCCAGCGTCATGATTTGTGTCTGATTGATCACGTTAATGAAATGAATGCTATTAAGAATGGTCTTGAATGGAAGCCAACGGGTAGAACTCGTGCCCAAGTTGGCTGGCAATGGCGTCCCACTGGTAGGACCTTTACACTCGATGGTAAAATGTGCCCTTTAACTAGGAATGCATCCATTGAGGTTAGGTCTGAGCGTCCTTTAGTTAGTAACACTCGCACTCAAGTATGGAAACAGCGCCCTTTAATTAGGTCAGCCCCCACTATAGTGCCTATCAGTGTAGAAATACCTCAGGATTTGAGCCAATTAGAATCTACACCACCAATTAAGAAGAAGAAGGCTAGGAAATCTAAGAAACCTAGAGTTAGCAAATCTAAGATTATTAAATCTGTACCTGCTAATAACAAGGAACACTCAGATTCCGATACCTCTACATTGTCTTTGTGTGGTGATATTTTCAGGTGGTCCAAATCATCCTGTGGTATTTGGACTCCGGTTGTTCAAAACATATGACCGGAAATCGCTCGATGCTCCGAAATTTCGTCAGCAAGTTTCTTGGTACGGTTAAATTTGGGAATGATCATATAGCAAAGATTATGGGATATGGTGAATATCAGATTGGAAACGTGACGATTTCTAGGGTATACTATGTAGAAGGTCTTGGTCATAACTTATTCTCAGTAGGGCAATTTTGTGATTCCAACCTTGAGGTTGCTTTTCGACAACACACTTGTTTCATCCGCAACTTGGAAGGAAAAGATTTATTGAAGGGATCTCGTGGTGCAAATCTATATACCTTGTCCTTACAAAACATGATGGCCGCTTCTCCAGTATGTCTTCTCTCTAAAGCTTCTAAGACCAAGTCATGGTTATGGCATCGCAGATTATCTCATCTTAATTTTGATGCTATTAATCATCTGGCTAAAAACGAGTTAGTTCGTGGTCTTCCTAAGCTTAAATTTCACAAGGACCATTTATGTTCCGCGTGTTCAAGGGGGAAAAGTACCAAGAAATCTTACAAGCCCAAAGCTGAAGACACCAATCAAGAAAAACTTCATCTTTTGCATATGGATCTTTGTGGACCGATGAGAACTGAAAGTGTGAGCGGTAAGAAATTCATTCTGGTTATTGTGGATGATTTCTCAAGGTTTACATGGGTTAGATTTTTACGTACAAAGGATGAAGCACCGAAGGCTATCATTACTTTTCTGAAGTTCATCCAGGTACGTTTGAATACCACTATCCGCCGTATTCGTACAGACAATGGTACTGAGTTCGTCAACCAGACTCTTCGTGATTATTATGAAGGAATTGGTATATCACATGAAACATCCGCTGCACGCACTCCACAACAAAACGGTGTCGTTGAAAGACGGAATCGTACACTTATGGAAGCTGCTAGGACCATGCTTATTTATGCGAACGCTCCATTGTTCTTGTGGGCAGAGGCTATTTCTACTGCATGTTTCACCCAAAACCGTTCTATCATTCGGAAACGCCATGGAAAAACACCTTATGAGCTTCTACATGACCGCAAACCCGATGTTTCATTTTTCCATGTGTTTGGTGCCCTGTGTTATCCAAACATCAATAGTGAGAACTTGGGTAAGCTTCAACCAAAAGCCGATATAGGTATTTTCATTGGTTACTCACCGTCCAAAAGAGCATACCGAATCTATAACCGTCGTCTTGGCAAGATTGTAGAAACTATGGACGCAGATTTCGACGAGCTGACAGCGATGGCTTCTGAGCAACACAGCTCTGAACCCGCGCTTCATGAGATGGGACCCGGTGCTATAAGTTTCGGATTAGTTCCCAACAATCCTACTTCTACATCATTTTTACCACCATCAAGGCCTGAGTGGGATAAACTGTTTCAACCGTTGTTTGATGAATTCTTCGATCCCCCGACTGATGAAGTTCCAGTACCTGTAGTAATTGCTCCAATACCTGAAGTGGTTGCTCAAGTTAATGAACCTTTATCTAATGCATCTACAATTCACATTGAACCGGATGCACCTTCACCAAGTGATTCTCAAACTACACCTGAATCATCACCCCTACTTGTGCCTAATGATGTGGAAGAGGATTCTACTGATCACGACTTGGAATATGCTCACTTGCAAGAGCTTCCTTTCTTTGGTGTAGCGATCCCTGAAAACCCTTCAGCCGCGTCTACCTCAGAAGAAGCTCCTTCTATTGTTCACTCCAGACCACCTAGGATTGAAAACCATAGCACTAAATGGACAAAAGATCACCCAATTAGGAATGTTATTGGATATCTAGATCGACCAGTCTCTACACGCCATCAATTACAAGAGAGTGCACTTTATTGTTACTTTGATGCATTTCTCTCTGAAGTTGAACCCAAAAATTGGCAGCAGGCTATGACCCAATCATCTTGGATTGAAGCTATGCAGGAGGAACTCAATGAATTCAAACGACTAGAAGTATGGGAATTGGTTCCTCGTCCTGACAAAGTTAACATCCTTACTTTGTTATGGGTTTATAAGGTTAAACTTGATGAGATGGGTGCGGTATTGAAGAATAAAGCAAGATTGGTCGCTAGAGGATATAAACAAGCCTTGGGTATAGACTTTGAGGAATCTTTTGCTCCTGTGGCTAGATTAGAGGCGATTAGACTATTCCTTGCGTTTGCTGCTCATATGAACATGATCGTCTATCAAATGGATGTGAAGATGGCATTTTTGAACGGTGAACTAAGGGAAGAGGTTTATGTTAGTCAACCGGATGGGTTCGTGAGTACGGAGTCTCCTAACCATGTGTACAAGCTTAAGAAGGCTCTCTATGGGTTGAAACAAGCTCCACGCGCGTGGTATGATCTCCTGTCAACATATCTCATGTCGGAAGGCTTCTCCAAAGGCAAAGTGGACCCCACTCTATTCACTCTCAAGGACGGCAACGACATGCTTCTGGTACAAATTTATGTTGATGATATAATTTTTGCTGCCACTAACATAGAATTGTCTAAACAATTTGAGAAGATAATGTCCACACGCTTTCAGATGTCGATGATGGGAAAAATTTCATTTTTCTTAGGATTACAGATTTCTCAGAATCCTAGAGGCATCTTTATTAATCAATCCAAATATGCTCTAGAATCTCTTAAGAAATATAACTTTGAGAATTGTGACCCCGTAGACACTCCAATGGTGGAGAAATCCAAGTTAGATGAAGATAGGGATGGGATTATTGTCGATCCGAAACTTTACCGTGGAATGATTGGCACCCTTCTCTATCTGACTGCTAGCAGGCCTGATTTGCAACTTGCTGTATGCATGTGTGCCCGGTATCAGGCTCGGCCTACCGAAAAGCACCTACATGTAGTTAAAAGGATCTTTCGGTATCTAAAAGGAACACTTCATCGTGGTCTATGGTATCCGAAAGATTCCTCTATTGCTTTAATCTCATACGCAGATGCCGATCATGCTGGATGTCAAGATACGAGGCGTAGCACTTCTGGATCTGTGCAACTCCTTGGAGATAGATTGATCAGTTGGTCTTCAAAAAGGCAGAAAAGCGCTGCAATATCAAGCACGGAGGCTGAATACATCGCCATGTCCGGTTGTTGTGCTCAAGTCCTTTGGATGAGATCACAATTAACTGACTACGGTCTTGGATTTAACAAAATCCCGATGTATTGTGACAACAAGAGCGCCATTGCCCTTTGCTGCAACTATGTTCAACACTCCCGGGCCAAGCACATTGACATTCGCTACCATTTCATTAAGGAGCAGGTGGAGAACGGAGTGATCGAGCTGTATTTTGTCACTACTGAGTATCAGCTGGCGGATATGTTCACCAAAGCCTTAGATCGAGGACGAATTGAGTTTTTGATCGACAAGCTTGGCATGAAATCATTCACTCCAGCGACTCTCAAAGAGTTGGCAGAAGAATCAGCTGAATAGTCGTGGTAAACTATTCAGAGTATCCTTTGGTTGTGATCATGTATATTATCGTAAATATATAAACCACAAAAGAAAAATACAAAAATATAAAACCAAGAAAAACCATAAAAAATATAAAACCAAGAAAAACCATAAAAATTATAAAATCAAGAAAAACCAAAAATATTTTTCGTTTTAAATCAGGGCATGTCTTTTAGTACGGTAATATTTACGGCCTTAGAAATGTCGATCAATATTGACACGGTGCCATAAATAGAGTCCGTATAAAAGTTGTACATTTTTAAAACATGCCCATCATGGCTTGTAGTTATTTCAGACTGCAACCCGGTTTTCATATTAAAGTCACGTATTTCCTTGGAAAACGTTGACTCAGAACGGGAATTAATTTTCTCGGGCGTGATTTACAAGCCAAATCATGCAAAGGGATCAAGTTTACTTTATAACTTGGTCTAACACGAATTTGTGTACGTCTCAGTGCATTAATTTGTTAAAATAAGAGAAATCTTATTAAAACCACGAATCAAAATTTTCAAGAGATAAATTGGAAATGCTTTCATCACTATTTGACTCTTTAACCAATGACTACAGCTCTTTAAATAGAAAACGGGTCATTGTTTAAGGGGGAGAAAATAGTAAAATCATCTTCGTCATTAAAATTGTTCTTCAAAAGTGATTGTGAAAATTAAGGGCTACATGGTAATTGAGTGGTTTTGCTTTAGAATATGACTAGTGTTCGTTCTAAGTGATAGGCATTGCTTTTAGATATTGGAGATATGCTAATAGATGCGTTTGCCAAATTGTGTGTACGTTTAACAAGAGTTAGGTGAAATGGAAAAATTAGAAACAAAAAGGAAAAGTTTAGAAAATGTAGGGACTAAAGTGATATTAGTTGAAACTAATCAAAGTTTTGACCTAAGTCAAAAACAATTCACCCCGCCCCTCACTATTTTCCTTTCACTGTTTACTTATTCCTTTGCCGCCATTGTTGAAAACATCACACACACACAACTCTTTCAAACATCTCGTATAATCATTCCATCCCGTTCATTCGTTTAATAAGGTAATAACATTGAATCTTTGACTTATTAATTCGTTTAAATCATCATCTATATCCCCTTAATTGATTCAGATAATTAACAAGTATCAGATTTAGGGTTCTTGATTAAATTAGGCTAAATTGATTAGGGAATTAAGGTGGGTTTTGCTCGGAATAGGTTCTATGATGTTTAAATTGCCTTAGTTTGCCTTAGAAACTCACAAACGCACTAGATCAAACATCTGAGTTTAGTTTGTAAAAGTTCCGAATGAACATGGCTTAAAACTTCCGAATGAAGGATTTCTTCTGAAAAACTTCCGAATGAGGAAGTTCCGAATGAAGCCCTTCCGAATGAAGGAAGTTCCGAATGAAGAACTTCCGGATGAAGGAAGTTCCGAATGAAGGACTTCCGAATGAGGAAGTTCCGAATGAAGAACTTCCGAATGAAGGAAGTTCCGAATGAAGAACTTCCGAATGAAGGAAGTTCCGAATGAAGAACTTCTGGATGAAGGAAGTTCCGAATGAAGAACTTCCGGATGAAGGAAGTTCCGAATGAAGAACTTCCGGATGAAGGAAGTTCCGAATGAAGAACTTCCGGATGAAGGAAGTTCCGAATGAAGAACTTCCGGATGAAGGAAGTTCCGAATGAAGAACTTCCGGATGAAGAAGTTCCGAATGAGGAGAAGTTCCGAATGAAGAATGTTCCGGATGAAAATGTTCCGAATGAGGAAAAGTTCCGGATGAGTTGTTTGATTATTCTTGTTTGCATGCTATATATGTACTTGTTGTTTTATGAAATGTGTTATGCTTAGAAGTAAGAATGATATATATCTATATGCTTTTGTGCATCAACCTTTCATGTCTTATCTTAAGCAGATAAAATGACTAATCCAACAGTACAAGCTATCCAAGAATCTAGAGAAGCCGATATTGCTAAAGCTCGAACCCTTAAGTTTATACCCAACAACTATAGGCTGAAGCAAGTTTCTAAATCCACTCACCATGGTTTTAAGGTCGCCATAGCCATTCTTGATAACTCTCATTTCAAGAACGCCCTTAGGAGTACAGCCTCGGTGCCTTATGAGTATATGTTTGAATTTTGGGCAACCAAGGAAATCACTTCGAACAAGATCACCTTCACCATCGACAACAAGCAGCAGACACTCACCGTTTCAGACTTCCGTAAGATTCTTGGTATACGGGATACACCCAAGGGCATGTCTTTCTCAAGGGATCCTACTAAAGATGAACTCGTGGAGTTATTTGACGCACTTGGATGTCCGGAAATACGAGTTGCATCTGAGTTTACAACTGCTAAGGTGGGACAACCTTGGAGAGCATTGATGGGTATTCTCAGTAAATGTCTTACGCCAAAAACGAGTGGCCATGATGCTCTGCGCAGTCCCATAATAAACCTCTTCTATGGCATGTACAAAGCTGCAAATTCAGATTATGCTTTGTTGATATGGGAAGAATTCACCTTTCAACTCTTCTACAACAAGAAGCTGAAGACAAACTTCTTTCCTTATCCTCGGTTTATTAAGCTTATCATAAATTATTTTATGAAGCTTGATGCTACTATTGATAGGCGTGCAGGAGGTCGCTATCACACTGAAGAAGCTGATGATACTGTAGATCTGAGGCATGAAGGACCGTCTATTGGTGTGATTCCGGGTCCTGTTCCTGATTACCTTCTATCTGATAAAATCAAAGGTTCTGCAGATTACAAGCTACTGCAGATAGAAATCAAAAGGCTGAAAGAAAACCTTCAGACTGGAGAAGACTCATCGACAACGGTTAAGAGCAAAAGGTAAACGCAAACAACCAGCTGCGTTACCTGAACCCGAACCCAAGAAGAAGAAGACAGAGGGTAAGAAGGGAAAGGGTAAGGATTTGATGCGTCTACGTGATGAAGAAGATATTGTTGATCCTACTCTTGATAAATCCGAGCAACAAATGATGAAGATTGCTATTAAAAGGAGTAGGAAAGATACAGGCGGTAGTGGTTCAGGTGCGAGGGTAGATATCGAGGATGAGTACGAGGAACCGGATGATGTTGATGAGTTTGGGTCACCTGAACACTATTCCACTTCGAAGGAGCCATCAATCCCTATTTCAGCAAGTGTGGAAAAGGAACCTGTTGCTCCTACGATCGTGGTGTCAACTCAACCCTTAACAACTCAACCTCCACCCATACAACCTTTACCAACCCGACCGGCTTCAACACCATTTCTTCCACCACCTATAATCCCCATCCTTAGTACAGCAGTAACAACCGAGCCCCTCCAGTCAACCCAAAGCAGCTCTGCAACATCTGCAATGGCTGCATTAGTGATGGCCGAACTGTTTGATACTAACAAACGCGAAATGGATGAACTTCGCCAAGAGTTGCAAAGACGAGCTCAGAGGGAAGAAGAATCTAGGAAAGCCCAAGAGGAGATGATTGCTAGGTTCGCTTCAGATATGGAGTTGACTAGAAAAGCACATGCAGAAGAACTTGCTCGGGTTAAGCAGGCTGAGGCTGATAAGCATGCTGCACGTATTATCAGACTTCAAGCGATGAGGGATAAATATAAGGAACAAAAAGAAGCACTTGAAGCATCTATGAAAGAAAGAGTGCAAGAATCCGTTGAATCCCTAATGCCTAAACTTCGCGATGAGTTGAAGACACTTGCTGCTGACAACTTGATGGTCAAATCATCCAACCCTTCAGAAGCCGCCTACAAGATTGCTTATGACCTGACGGATTTTGAATTGAAGAAGATCCTTAAGGCTCGTATGGTGGAACTTGGGTCGTATGATAAGTCGAGGATTCAACGGGCTCTATATAAATCCCTGAATGATGCTATCATGGAGGATGATAGATTATTCAAGACGTTTGGAAGTGTGGTACCATATCACATCTTACCTGAGGAAGAAAGGGAAGAAAGTGAAGAAGAGGGTACGGGTGAAGAAGAGGAAGAAGAAGAAGAAGAAGGAGTAAAGGATAAAGACGATGACGAGGGTGGTGATGATGAGGATGATGACGAGGATGATGATGATGATGGCGACGATGGTGGTGATGAGAATCAGGAGAGTGTTAGGGATAGTAACGGGGATGACAATCAGGATGATGATGGGGGTGAACAGCCGAAAGAGGGAGACAAGGTTACCAGCTCCAAGAAAACTGCGGCTAAGACTGGAACCAAGTCCACAAAAGATGCAGCACAGAAGGACAAATCGACATCCTCGGAATCAAGACGAACTAAGTGGCGCCACGATGTGAATGCCACTACAGCGTCTTCGGCTCCCGGTATCTCTATCGCTGTATCTTTACCTATTACCACTAACCCCATTAGTTCTGTTGTTGTTTCTCCTGTGATCGCAGAATCAGTGACGGAACCCGAAGCTGCACAACACTCACCAGTTCACGACACTGCTGAAATGCCTGAAACTGAACCAACAGATGTTCGCACTTCAACTCCTCAACAACAAGTTCAACAATCTACGGTTCCTGAACCAAGCATTCGTGCCTGGGAAGACACGTTGGAGATAGACGAGTCTGCACTACCACAGGCTTGGATCACGGCAGCAGCACAATATGATCCGATCACAGATGCTGACAAAGATGTGCTGTATCTCCGTATCCGAAGTCCGATTGACTTATGTGCATTTCTTGCTCATGAGTATAAGACTTCGGTTACTCCATCCTTGGTGAAGAAAGCACTGAAAGATAAGAGACTGCGTGCCAAAAGCCGATTACCCCGAATGGAGCTCGAGTACTATGCCGATGAAATCCTGAAGGCTCTGAAAACCGTTCAACGGCCAGGACTTCATGAATCAGAAAGAGCTCCACCTCCAATGGATCCTGCTCAAGATAATCAGATTACTCTTGACTTCTTCGTCACCAATGATCTTGAGTATCTTATGAAGGGGTCTTCAAAGTATGCAACATCCCTGACTTTGCTGAAAGCTGCCAACTGGGGGACAATACCCTTCATCGAGGAAAAGGTAAATCGACTCTGGGTCCCAAAAATGAATCGTAATTATGATATGTATGCTGTCATAGGTGCATCTCATTGGGACGAACGAGTCCGAAGGGCGTACAGGGGTTGCTGCTTGGTCAATTCTGGAAGCAATGTTAGATCCGACATCCGCATCTCCAGCATCTTAGGAATGAAAACTGAAGCCAAGAACGGCTACTATCATGTGACGGAGATTCGCTTGAAAAGGGAGGATGACAGGGAATACAAAATCCAGCAAGGAGATTTTTCCATCATTCGCCTTGAGGATATTGAAGATATGCTGCTTCTGATGACCCGAGATCAACTTACACACATTCCTCGTGAAGACCTGATTGCTTTGAATACAGCACTTCGCATGTTCACACGAAGCGTTGTCATCAAGTCACGAGTTGAAGATCTTCAGTTGGGAGTCGAAAGCTATCAGAGGAAGCTCAATTTAACCCGTCCTGTGAATCAAGTGATACCTCAACATGTAGAAAGATGTCCTTATACCGGCATTTCTGTCCCGAATTCCGGCATTTTCTACTTGAACAGTCGAGGTTTGATGAAGTTTATGAGGGTGGGTGAGCTTCACAAGTATAGTGATGGAACTCTTATACAAGTCAGAGGAAAGTTGGAGCATCTGAACTTGGGTGGGACTTTGCCAGAGATGACGGAGGATTGGCATCCGGGTTACCGGCAGATGGCAAAGTATGTGATCAAAAAGATCGATCAAAAGCTCCGTGAACGTAGATTGATGAGGAGCTTGGAAAGATTCGTGGGTGGAAGACCGTATTTAGTGCACCACAAGCTACTGCAACGATCCATCTAATGGGTTGTACATCTCAGGTCACTTTATATTGGTTTTCAATTGTGAATATGTAAATTTGTGAATAATGTGCTTGAATGGCTTGGTGTAGTGTTAAGGTATGATAATTTTTCAAGAATTTCTCACGAGATTCTAAATCTTTCAAAATATGTCATACCAAAGCACTACAACTATCCCTTATTAACTTAAGGGGGAGCAATAACTTGTTCTACGGCCAAACATCAGTTTCATTTTTACCCAAAGACCGGTTAATCCATTCAATATCCCAAATATTAATGGTTAACATTTTGGATAAGGGGAGAAAAATGGGATTAAGGAGACGTAAGTGATACTTGGCTAAAAGATGAAAAAGACTTAAAGATTATCCAACTTAATATGTGTAAAGCACGTGTTAAGGGGGAGCGTTTTTTGATGAACAAAACACCTAAGGTACAAAACTTTTGATTTCAATATCACAAGTACTTTAGGTGGCTTTCAATGATTTTTCATGGTGGCAATTCCTTCCCAAAACACGCTTAATTCACGACGGATGTGGTGACAAAAGGGTGGTAGGAATAGGTTAAGTCCAATGATTCATCAGAGCCGATGGAATCTTCCCAAGGACAATTCCCTAGATAGAATTAGAAGTCCTAGGAAAGATGGAGAAAGAATGTGAACGTAGCTGAATGCCGACCAAGTACTTAAGCTAGCACTGGAACAATCACAACAAGGTGCTAGTGATGACGTATTGGTAAGCATTGAAGGGGTTGAAGAATGAAAAAGAAATGTAAAGATAAAGGGTGTAAAGAAAGAAGCCCTCCTTACAACTTTAGGCAGAAACCGGGTCAATACATATGCTATTGAGGTCATTTTTGTTAATGATTCTCGGTATTGAAGAAAGACATCATGGACCCAGTGATGCAATGCACAACCCTTCCCCAGCTAACTCAAATATCTCTCAAAAGGTATTTGTTTTAATCACACGGAGATCAACACGTTATCTATTGGTTTATTCACTCCGAATAAACTGGTATTGAAAAGGTGGCACTCCTCTCCAGCCATCGCTCACTAAATCAAAACGCACAATCGAGTCTAGAGCCAAGAGATCATCAAAAGTCTCATTAGGACACTTTCCATTTATTCCTTGCTTTCTCACACACTGTGAAAAGTAAGAGATTTTCATGAGTCCTACGCAATATTCTTGTAATATTGCCAGAACATTCGAGTAATACGTAAGTATTACAATGAAGATGGAAATCCTGCTTGAGCCAACATCAAACAAGCTCATGGTAGGTTACATGTGCGGTTCTTTTAGAACCAATCTTGTGAAAAACTGGAAGGTAACAGTGGTTTAATTCTTAATTGAACTTAAACTCGTTCCAGGCCTCTTCGCATTATCATATGATCTTGCCAGAACACTCAGAGTGACTCTTTATTGACCACAGTGACGAGTGGAAATCCTTCTAGTGTCAACATCAAACAGCACTTGGTAGGTAACGTGCAAGATTCTTTATGAATCGAGCTCGTGACAACTGGAAAGCAACGATGGTGAAAATCTTAATTGAAATTCACTTGTTCCAGGTTTCATGAATTGACGGCTTTTAATCACAAGGATAATTTATCCAAGTGATTCACTCTTTATGTTCGCAGTCAGCTTTGGACGGTCGAATAAAGAGAACGGGTTTACCCGCGAAATCCTGTCAGGAAGTTACTTAATTGAAACTATCCGTCACGGGTACGATATCTAATATCGTCCAACGGTCTTCACCGACCGGAGGTAAAATGCTACCGAATTAGAATAAAATGTTCAAAGCCATTTTATTCGTGTCGTTGCTGTGTACCTGCTAAAGACGGTGGCGTTGCTGAGTACCTGTTGAAGACGGTGGCGTTGCTGTGTACCAGTGAAGACGGTGGTGTTGCGGTGTACCTGTAAAAGTCGTTCCCACATGCTTATGTCTTTTGCAACAAAAATTCAAGAAAGTACAAGATGAAGTCTTCCGCTGTATCAAACTCTGAAGCTTTCAAGAATCCAACAAAATGACGTAAGTGTGTGGAACATGAAGTCACGAGGAGGCAAAGTTCACAAGAAAGGCAAAGATCGCACGTGAAAGGCCAAAGAACAATGCTCTCAAGTCAAAGCCAAAAAGATCAAACCAACATATTCACAACAAAAGAAAGAAAAGAAGAAAGGACTACGAGCTAAAGAACGAAGACTTAGTATAGTATGCTAGGTTTAGAACTTTGTAACGTGGAGTGACCTCCCTTAGGGGGAGATTGTTAGAAATACGTTTTAACGTATTTTAGAAGTATCGGTCACTCCACAATATGATTTATGTTGTAATAGCTCGTAGTTAGTAATTAGTTGTTATTTGCTTATTAACTTAAGTAAGAACCGGTCCATGGGCTTGTCATGGACCGGCCCAAGTCCACTTATGACTTGGAACTATAAATACCCCTTTCCACCATGGAAAGGGGTTGGTTGTTGTCATTTCTTGTTTTCCACTTAATAAAATTCACATAGTTTCTCTCACTTTCTCTCTCTAACTTTCTCTCTCTAGAAATCAACAAACCCCTTCATAGATTCATTGATTATCAATATTCTACAGGGTCGAGGCTGCAAATATAATATCATCAACATATATTTGTACCATAATCATATCTTTACCTCGTTTCTGAATGAACAGCGTGGGATCCACCTTGCCATTAGCGAAGCCTTGCGTAATGAGGAATTGTGACAATAGATCATACCATGCGCGTGGAGCTTGCTTCAACACATAGAGAGCCTTCTTAAGCTTGTACACATGATTAGGATAATTAGGATTCACAAAACCATCCGGTTGTTGAACATAGACCTCTTCCTTGATTTCACCATTCAGAAATGCCGTCTTCACATCCATCTGATAGACGATCATATTCATGTGGGCTGCATAAGCGAGGAATAGTCTAATAGCTTCCAAACGGGCAACAGGTGCAAAGGATTCCATAAAGTCGATGCCCAATAACTGCTTGTATCCACGAGCTACCAGTCGAGCTTTGTTTTTCAATATTCCGCCTAACTCATCGAGTTTCACCTTGTAAACCCATTTCAAAGTGAGTAATTGCACTTGATCCGGACATGGGACAAGTTCCCAAACTTCAAGACGTATGAATTCGTTAAGTTCTTCTTGCATAGCTTCTAACCAACAAGATTGAGTAAAAGCTTGTTGCCATGTCTTAGGTTCAACTTCAGTGAGAAAAGCATCAAAGTGACAAAACATTGCACTTTCTTGTAACTGACTTCGTGTGGATACCGGACGATTAGGGTCTCCAATAATAGAATCTATAGGATGATCCTTTGTCCACTTGCTGTCATGTTCACGAATCCGTGGATTGGAGTAAACCGTACTAGGAGCTCCCTCTGAGGTGGACGACCCGACTTGATTAGGGTCGGGAATAGGTACACCAAAGAATGGAAGTTCACGCATTTGAGCGAATTCCAATTCGTGATCATCATCATCCTCTTCATCATCAATAGGCATGACATTGGTAGTTGAAACAGGTGTTGGTTGGGAATTACTTGTTGATGGTATATCTAGACCAATTGTAGGTGTAGACGTATCTGATTGTGCTTCGGTTGCTGGAGCTACAACTTCGGTTACCAGAGCTATTACCTCAGGTTCTGGAGCAACAATACTTGGAGGAGTAAAGAATTCATCAAAGAACGGTTGAAACAACGTATCCCATTCCTTCCTAGTAGGTGGTGTAAATGATGATGAAGTAGGGTTGTTTGGGACAAGACCAGAACTAATATTACTGGGTCCCATTTCATGAAGTGCGGGTTCAGAGCTGCTTTGCTCAGAAGCCATTGCTGTCAACTCGTCAAAATCAACATTCATAGTTTCAAGGATCTTGCGAGAGTTACGGTTGTAGATTCCGTATGCCTTCTTTGCGGGTGCGTAACCAATGAAAATACCAATATCAGCCTTTGGTTGAAGTTTTCCCAAATTGTCACCATCAGTATTTGGATAGCAAAGAGAACCAAATACATGAAGATATGATAAATCTGGTACTTTTCCATGGAGAAGCTCATAAGGTGTTTTACCATGGCGTTTACGAATTAGTGACCGGTTTTGGGTGTACACTGCGGTAGATACTGCTTCTGCACATAAAAACAATCGAGCCTTTGTGTAAATTAACATCGTTCGAGCAGCTTCCATAAGTGTGCGATTTCGCCTTTCAACGACACCGTTTTGTTGTGGAGTGCGAGCCACGGATGTTTCATGAGAAATGCCAACTTCTTCATAATAATCACGCAAAATTTAATTCACAACTTCGGTTCCATTATCTGTACGAATGCGTCGGACAGTAGTGTTGAGACGCACTTGAATCATCTTGAGAAATCCGATGATGAATTTAGGTGCCTCATTTTTTGCTTTAAGAAATTTCACCCATGTAAACCGAGAGTAATCATCGACAATGACGAGGATGTACTTTTTGCCACTAAGACTTTCAACACGCATAGGCCCACAAAGATCCATATGCAACAGATAAAGTTTCTCTTGGTTGGTGTCTTCCGTCTTGGGTTTGTATGATTTCTTAGTGCTTTTCCCTATTGTACACGCAGAACATAAATGATCCTTGTGAAATGAAAGTTTAGGAAGACCACGAACAAGTTCGTTTTTCGCCAAGTGATTAAGAGCGTCAAAGTTAAGATGAGATAACCGTCAATGCCATAACCATGACTTTGTCTTCGATGCTTTGGAGAGAAGACATACGGGAGAAGCGGCCATCATGTCTTATAGAGACAAAGTATACAAATTGTTCCCTCGAGTACCTTTCAATAAATCAACCCCTTCCAAATTACGAATGAAGCAGGTATGCTCTCGAAAAGCAACTTCTAGGTTTGCATCACAAAATTGTCCCACAGAAAATAAGTTGTGACCGAGACCTTCCACATAATACACTCTTGAAATAATAACATTCCCATTATGATATTCACCATAACCCATTATCTTTGCAATATGATTATTTCCAAATCGAACCATACCAAGAAACTTGCTGACGAAATTTCGGAGCTGAGAGCGATCTCCGGTCATATGCTTGGAGCAACCAGAGTCCAAATACCAGAGAACAATTTGGACCACCTGTTTTCAACAACAACAGTAGACAATGCATTGGAAACTATTGGTTCCGGAGTGTTAGCAAATACAGATATAAGATTATCAGAATTGCTAACATTTTTGTGACCCTTAGATTTCCTGCGTTTTCTAATGTGAGTCTTAGCACTAACAGGTTTTACTGTTCCAACTTTCTTATGTTTTGGATTATTCGTGGGCACTATAGTGGGAGTAGACCTATTTAAAGGGCACTTGGTTCCTACAGTAGTGTCAGTGTTCCTAGTTAAAGGACACTCTTGTGTTTTGGTAGCCTTGGTACTCCTAGTTAAAGGGTACGCTTTCTTCGCTTCAGTGGGAGTGATCCTAGTTAAAGGGCACATATTTCCTACTATAGTGAAAGTTCTACCAGTGGGGCGCCACATCCAGCCAACTTGGGTTAACACTTTCCCAGTCGGTTTCCATTCTAATCCATTTTTCCGGGCATACATCTCATTCACATGGTCAATAAGGCAAGTGATGAGATGGCATTTATACATGATCTCATCGTTCTTTTCGGGCTTTAAATGCATAAAAATGTCATAAAATACCATATATATGCTTGTGTTTGTTTACTTGTGTATTTTAGGTATGGATATCGTGAAAAAGACAAAAGATCACAAGATACAAGGAAAAACGGACACGAGAAACGAAGCCGTACAAAGAACCGGGCCCTAATTCATGAAATATTCAACAAATACCCTTGAAGACTTGAAGACATGCAAGATTGATCCTTATTGATTGAAGAATTGACACTTAAAACCCTTGTATATTCATAATTAAAAGTTTGGTCCCTTAAGTTTGTCAAAATTACACAAATGGTCCTTCAACTTTGAAGAAATGGCAAGTTTAGTCCCTCAACAATTCCAAATTGTCAATTATGGTCCCTCATGAAGCCAAAGATACATTGAAGATCTTTGAAGATCAACATTGTCCAAGATCAGCCCTTGAAATATCTCAAAATGGCAAAAACAACCCTTTGAAACCTTTTTCCAAAAGTTTGTGCCAAAATTGCCAAAGTATGAAAGATATTAACAAAGGAAATGGAAAGTGTTGGCTGAAATACACGTTTTATCTATTTTCCCAAAAGCCAAGGACTTAAACTGCCAAGTTTAGAAGTTCAAATCCCTAAACACGCGCCAAACAAATCACTCCCTAAGAAAACGGATCAAAACTTGTTACTGTAGCAAGTAAGAACCCAGAATTAACTTTTTACCAACAAAGGGTAAATTGAAATTAGTTGTTCCCTCGTGTGATTCACACAAGCAGAAACTCATCCCAACCTTAAAACTCTCTTCCCCACTCACCAAAAGGTCCCACACTCAAAACCGTTTCACCATCATGTGACAACTTCCTCTCCAAGGCTTGACACGTGTCAAGATCAACAGCCCACATCCTTTGCTTCAACCCAAAGCTACTTTAAATGGTTTGGATGAATTTGGACAACTCATTCCATCAAATGATCTAGAAGACTCAAGGGTATTTTAGAGAATTCACTTCTAGGGTTTGTGAATAGTGTTAGCCAGGCATTTGCCTATAAAAGGAGACCTCCACATGTGAGAGTCCCTTTGTTCCAGTTTAGGCTATCAATCTTTGTAATTCCTTTTTAAGTTAATAAAATTTGAATTTCTAAAAATTTTGAATTCTCTTTTTGATTTGATTAAAAGTTCTGATTTTGCTATATTTGTGTACTAACCCTTAGCCATAAGCCTTGAGCTCCTTCAAGCTTGTTGACACCAAGCCTGAGAAGAGTTCTAAGCTCTTGGTTGAGTTGTTTGTTGCTTGTGTTGAAGACATATCATAATCAAAGCCTAGTTCTACTTTGAACATCAGCAGGCTTTGATTTTCTTCTTTGAAGTACCTTGGTCTTGTTCTAGTTGTTGAACAAGGTCCAAGGAGCATAGCTGGCCCTCCTAGGATGTTGTGGAGGGCAGGTATAATCTCTTGATTAAGTTTCCTCTCAAAATTTCATGTTACTGCCTGTTTTGGATTTGGTGCTTTGATTTTGTGTTCTTGTGTTTGTGCTGGTGATTTTTGAGTTTGATTCTGTTAGTTGCTACCTAGTAAGTGTTTTTGATCATTAAAATCAGTAGGTTATTAGTAGAATTCACAAGTTTCTTTGTTAAGTAGTTGATTAAAGGGTGTTTGGATCAACTGCATGATTTGGATTTGTGGTTTGTTAAGAGGTGGTTTTGTGTTTGCAAGTGTTAGTATCTGTTATTTGGTTGCTATTGTTTATCTGTTTGCAGGTTTTGAGGTTTGAAACTCATTGATTCATAAAAAAGGGTATAAAATCTTGGATACTTGGTAAAATTGGCTAGGATTTTGAGGACACCTAGATCTAAGCTAAGGCTAGGGCTAACAAGTGCTAAACCTTAGTTAATCACACAAGGAGAAGAGATTTGACTACTTGAAATTGGATCTAGTGTCAAATAGATCAGCAAACTTGTCTGCATATTGTTCATGTTCTTATCAGTAATTGTTTATGCTTTGATCTTGTTGTTTACTTTGATTCAGTGTTTGTTATAAGTTGATTTGTGCTTATTTATATTTAATATAGCTTGTGTATGCATCCTGTTGAGTTTGGTTGGCTTATTCTTGCTAAATCTGCCTATTAAGTGCATAACTGCTTATTTCCATATCTATGCTTGATCTGGTAACTGTTTGATCATTTGTGGCTTATTGTGTGAACCAAATTTGGATTTTCTTGTTGCTATTGACTCATTGTGATTCACTGATCACAAGGGTGCCCTTGTTTCCAATTGAATCCAACTAGAATTCTCTAAAAAGCTCAGTCAAATAGTCAAAGCAGTGGGAACTCCTTTCCCCTGTTGGTTACCACTACTAGTGTTAATTTGGTGTCAGCTTATCAATAAGCTATAATAGCATATTTTAACCAGCAACATCTTGGATTTTGTAATAGGTGCTCATTATTTGACCTATTTGTTCATACTAGAGCATTTGGTGGGTTGACTTTAGGGTTTGACTAGAAAACCAACTTAATTAACTTTTTCATAAGTGCTTATTGGCTTATTCTGGCTTATTGGTTTGGCTTATTGGAATTTTGTTGATTGTTTTGGCTTATTTAGTCCATTTGTGATCTTTTGCAAGTTGAATCAAGTCCTGAGGTGCCTTATTTTTCAAAAACGACTATTTTGTCTTTTAGTGAAATTTTACTTTGCTTATTTCTGGCTTATTGAGTGTTCTTTTTCAAATTTCTTTTTACAGATCTCATAAGCATCCCAAAAGAAGGTTGTGTGTCAAATTAGAGCTTATGGCATTGGCTTATTGCTTAATGGGCTAAAAAGCCCAATAAGGATAAGCTGTTTGCTTATTAAGCTGTGATAAGCTCACATTCAGCTTTTGGGCCTTTAGAGTTTTGTTCTTAGAATTAAATTTTGAGTCAGATTGGGCTTTTCCAAGTCAATTGACCCAAGTTTTACTTTTTGGGCCAAAAAGCCCATTAAGGTTGACTGTTTTTGGCTTTTGGCCCATTTGAGGGCCCAATAGGGGTATTCTGGTCATTTCACTTTGATTTTCTGTTTATTTATGTTAAAATAAACTAGTTTGCAAGTTTTTAGAATTTTTTATAATTTTTGGATTTTTAATATTATTTTAATATTATTTTAATATTATTTTTCAAATTTCACATTTTCCAACTTTTTACATTTTTCTTAGCTTTAATACATTAAAATAGGAATTTAGCAACTTTTAGAATAATTTTATCACTTTTAGATTAATTTTTATAATTATTTTAAGTTTTTATAGTATTTACATCATTTTAAATAGTTTTTAGTAGTTTAAAAATTTCTAAAAATAGTTTTTAATCTTTTTAGGTCATTTTAGAGGTTTACCAATTGAAAAATCTTTATTTGGGCTTTTTGATAATTTATTTGATTTTTAGGGCTTTAATTAGCATTTAAAAATTGAGTATTTAATTATTTAAAAGGTTTGAAAAAGTTTTGATCATTGGTAAACTCTTAGTTTATTTATTTTGATTTTTGGTGAATTTTTGGTAATTTTAGAATTAATTTTTATTTTTGTAGTTTTTACGGTTTTACGTTTTGTCGTTGTATTATTATTTTCACGTATTCGTCATTTTCTTTTCTCATCCCCTTCTAAACCAATCATTAATCACAAACATTTAACAAGTTTTTCACACACATATACCTCCTTGGGAAACGAACTTGGAACTTCATTGGGTCATTAACACTTGATTTTTCCTAAAATCATTTGTTTAATACTTTCCGCTTTTACACTCCTTTTCCTAAAGGTCGTAATTAACCACAATCATTTTGGCGCCGCTGTCGGGGAGGTGTGCCGTGATTAATTTGCATTGTTGTTTTTAATATTAACCATAAATAGTATTTGTATTAGTAGAACTCTACTAATACGTATTATTGGTTTTCTTGGTTTTTCTTGTGAAAATATTATTACTATATTGTATTAAGTATCACAATCAATAAACAATATCTCCAAAAGTGTGAAAACACAAACTTAATTGGGATTTGATCTCGTAATTATTGTATTCGAATCTCAAACAAAAAGAAAAAGGCAAAAATAGATAAATACTTTCGTGAAGCTCGATTTTGAAAAATACAAACTATAAGGTGGGTATAAGGCGGGTATTATAAAATATACCCTAAGGAAAAAGGCTCTTAAGTGCTTCGCGCCGCCTCGTTTCCCCGTTTGCTTGTGAGTATTTTGAGATTGAAGGCTAATCGAGGGTTTTGCCGCCCAAAGTATTATTACGTATTATATATTTGCTTGGTTTCTTTGTGATTAAACCCTCTGGAACAATTTGGTTTTCACCAAAGTTCTAAAGTCATTCGAAGGCGTTCATTCCACGTGATCGTTTTCATGCCTTTGAGGCTTCTTTAATCAAAAGTTTGATTCGAGGAGAGATTTTGTAGATTGTTGTCTCTGAAGATACACCAAAATCCAAAAAAATTAAATACAATCAAAAACACAAAAAAATTGAAAATTCACAAAACACCCGAAAAGAATCTTCTTTGCTCACCTCCCATTCTTCGTGAAATCAAGCAAAACGAGCTCGTAAACGTCTTCAAAAGCAAGCCAATCAAGAGACGTTGATTGTTGAACAACCTCCAATTTTGAACCTATTGTAGAACAAGAAGTCGTCATGGCTAATCGTACTATGATGGAGTTGCTACAAGCACCCACCGAGGGTTTTGGAGAGGCCATTGTGATTCCCGCCATCCTTGCGGAGAATTTCGAGATTAAGACGGGTTTAATGTCGATGTTGCAAGCAAATAAGTTTAGAGGTCATGAGAAAGACAACCCGAACTATCACATTAGGAATTTTAATCGTCTCACCGCTACTAGCAAGTTTAAGGATGTTCCACATGACGCCATTAAGATGATGTTGTTTCCATACTCGTTAGATGGACCCGCAAAAATTTGGCTTGAGAAAGAACCGCCAAATTCAATTTTGACATGGGGTGATCTCGTTTCTAAGTTTGTGAACAAGTTTTTTCCACCATCTAAAACAACACATTTGAAAAATGAGATTTCACGATTTGTGCAAAGAAATAATGAAAGTTTTTCAATGGCATGGGAACGATTTAAAGAAATGTTACATGAATGTCCACACCATGATTTTTCGGAATTACATCAAGTTGATACTTTTTATAATAGGCTTAATGATCATGAACGAGATTATTTGAATGCCACCACGGGTGGTAATTTTTTGTGCAAGACGACTAATGAGGCTTTACAAATCATCGAGAATAGATCTAAGGTTTATAGCCCTCGTAACACACCGAGTGTTGCCAATTTGGGTTCGTCATCGTCATCGTCTCGTAGCATTAATGCCTTACATGATGAAGCTAATGAGGAAAATCGGTTTTTTGATAGGTTTGCTAATCTTATGTCCCATTGGAAAGCTCAAGAAGCTTCAAATTCCGCTTCGGTTAAAGCGGTTGCTAAGAGTTGTTTGTCTTGTGGTGGAGCTCATGATCTTTCCGAGTGCATTACCACGGATGGTAACACTTCGAGTGCTTATGTAGCAACGGGAACTTACAACCAAAACGATCAAGGTTCCCGCCAAAATCAAGCTCCACCAAATCAAAATGCTAATAACTATCGAAACAACAACCAAGGTGGTAATTACCAAGGCAATTCACGTAACTACAACAAAGGGAATTATCAAAATGGGAATGGACAAGTCACTAATCAAAACCAAAACCGTGATTTTCAAAACACTACACAAGGTTTTCAAAATGCTCACACTAAAAATCTTCAAGGAGAATTTTTGGACTATGCTAAAGCAAATGATGCTAAATTTGATAACATGCAACGTGAGATGATTAGCTTAAGATCCGAGTTGAAAAACGAGCTTAAAAATGAACTTGCTAATGAACTTAAAACTCATGCAAACAAAATGGAAGGAAATGTCCAACGTCTTCAACAAAACCAACAAAAGATGGAATTAGGACAACATGAGATTAAGCAAGAGTTATTAAAAGCGGATGCTAGGCAATCAAAATTTGAGGACCGAATGGCTAAGATGTTTGAAGCAATCATGTGTAAACCCTCTTCCTCGGGTGGTCTTCCTAGTGATACCATTGCAAACCCGAAGGGAGAAATGAAGGTTATTACTACACGAAGTGGTAAAACTTTCAAGGAACCAATCTCTCGTCCAAGTACTTCTACGGAGAAGGAAATCGAGAAAGAACCCGAGGTGATGGTCGAAAAGGAGCACATTACGATCCCACGAAGTAACGCTCATACCACACCTATGTTTGAACCAATACCAATTGTGGGACCCGAGTTTCCAAGGCCGTTGCCTAATGACCAACCCACACCACCTTTACCCTACCCTTCGAGACGAAACAAAGAAAAATTGCAAGAACGTAACAAACAACAAATCGAGATTTTTATAAAAATGTTTCAACAAGTGTATTTTGATGTAAGTTTAGCCGACGCGTTGTTATATATGCCTCGTTTCGCTTCCACTTTTAAAAGTATGATGAGCGATAAGGAAAAGCTTTCAAAGCTTGCTAATTGTTCTTCGGTTTATCTTAACCGCATACCGGAAAAAGTTGGTGACCCCCGAAAGTTTCTCATTCCTTGTGACATACAAGATATGAAAGAATGCCTCGCCTTGGCCGATCTTGGTGCGGGCATTAATTTGATGCCATTTTCCATTTGGAAATCGCTTTCGCTTCCGGCTCTTATTCCTTCGAACATGTCTATCGAGATGGCCGATCATTCTACGATTTTAGCATTTGGAGTAGCCGAAGATGTTTTCGTGAAAGTGGGGAAGTTCTACTATCCCGTTGATTTTATAGTAGTTGACATCCCCGCGGATCCTCAAGTTCCTTTAATTTTAGGTCGTTCATTTTTAGACACTTCGGGATCGCTTATCGATGTTCATGCAAGAACTATCACTTTGAGATTCAACAAAGAGGAACTTTTTATAAACGCTACTCAAAACTCGAAACCTTCTCATGTTTATGAAATCACTACCATCAATCACATTGACATCGTTGATGTGGTTTGCGATGAGTTTTCACAAGAAGTGTTAGGTTTTTCCGATAGCTGTCAAGTGGCAATCCCACTATTTTGGATCCGATTCTTGCTAATTCTACACCAAATCTCACTCCATTCCAAGGAGGCGATCTCACTTCAAATGAAATCGACAATGAAGATGAGGTGATGATTAGTGATGATACTTCTATTCCACCATTTCTTCCGCCGATGGAAGTTATGAGTGTTGAACCAAAATCTTCAATCGAGGAACCACCTATCCTTGAATTGAGAGATCTTTCTTCTCACCTTGAATATACATTCTTGGAAGGTGATGACAAGTTGCCGGTTATTATTGCAAAAGGTCTTGCTAATGATGAAAAAACCGAGCTCTTGAAAGTTCTTAAGGCTCATAAAGGGGCAATTGCGTGGAAAATATCCGACATTAAGGGTATTGACCCAAAATTTTGTACTCACAAGATTTTAATGGAGGAGGACTACAAACCCGCAACTCAAAGTCAAAGAAGGGTGAATCCCAAAATTCATGATGTCATTAAAAAGGAGGTCCTTAAACTCCTTGACGCAGGAATGATTTATCCTATATCCGATAGCCCATGGGTGAGCCCAATCCATTGTGTCCCTAAAAAGGGAGGAATGACCGTTGTGCCTAATGAAAACAACGAGTTAATTCCCACTCGTGTTGTGACCGGTTGGAGGGTGTGTATTGACTACCGAAAGTTAAATGACGCCACTCGTAAAGACCACTTTCCTTTGCCCTTCATGGATCAAATGTTGGAGCGACTCGCGGGAAATGAATTATATTGCTTTTTAGATGATTTTTCCGGTTACTTTCAAATCCCTATCGACCCTCGTGATCAAGAGAAGACTACGTTTACGTGTCCTTATGGAACGTTCGCTTATCGTAGGATGCCTTTCGGACTTTGTAATGCACCGGGTACGTTTCAACGGTGTATGATGGCGATTTTTCACGATATGATCGAGAAGTCGATGGAAGTGTTTATGGATGACTTCTCGATGTTTGGAAATTCGTTCACGTCGTGTTTATCTAATCTCGAGCAAATGTTAAAACGTTGTGAAGAAACCAATCTTGTGCTTAATTGGGAAAAATGTCATTTTATGTGTAAACAAGGAATCGTCTTAGGACATAAGGTGTCGAAAGCGGGGATTGAGGTCGATAAAGCTAAGGTAGACGTCAACGCCAAGTTACCTCATCCCAAAACCGTTAAGGGAGTTAGGAGTTTCCTAGGCCACGCCGGCTTTTATCGTCGTTTCATCAAGGACTTTTCGAAAATTTCTCGACCTATGACACACCTTCTCGAGAAGGATGCTCCTTTTAACTTCAATGAGGATTGTGTTAGAGCTTTTGAAACTCTCAAAAGAAAACTTACCGAAGCTCCCATTCTTGTTTCTCCTAATTGGGAATTACCCTTTGAAATCATGTGTGATGCAAGTGATTATGCTATAGGAGCCGTCTTAGGGAAACGTTATGACAAGCATTTTCGTCCTATCCACTATGCTAGTAAGACGATGACCGAGGCTCAATTAAAGTACACCACAACGGAAAAGGAATTCCTTGCCGTGGTCTATGCTTTTGAGAAATTCCGACCTTATCTCGTCTTGACTAAAAGCATCGTGTATACCGACCATTCGGCTATCAATTATCTTTTAGCTAAGCAAGATGCTAAGCCAAGATTGCTTCGTTGGATGCTCCTCCTCCAAGAATTTGATGTCACCGTGCTTGACAAAAAAGGAGCCGAGAATCTAGCGGCCGATCATCTCTCTCGTCTAGAAGATCCTCACAAAGATGTTTTCGAGAATAAGGAAATCACCGAAACATTTCCTCTTGAGACTCTCGGTGTAGTGAATTCTAAAGACACCACCCCATGGTTTGCCGACATTGCAAATTACCATGCGGGCAATTTCATAATCAAGGGTATGACGACACAACAAGAACGAAAATTCTTTCGTGACGTCAAGTTCTATTTTTGGGACGACCCTTATCTCTTTCGAGTTTGTGCGGATCAACTCGTTCGACGTTGTGTTTTTGGTGCCGAAGCTTCTAATATCCTTAGAGCTTGTCACGAGGGACCCACGGGTGGTCACCACGGTGCTAATTTCACGGTTAAGAAAGTGTTCGATGCCGGCTTCTTTTGGCCTTCTATCTATCGTGTTGCACACGCACTTGTGAAGTCGTGTGATTCGTGCCAATGTCAAGGAAAGTCGTCTCAACGTGATGAAATGCCGCAAAACATAATTCAAGTGTGTGAGATTTTCGACATATGGGGAATAGACTTTATGGGGTCGTTCCCATCATCTCATGGCAACTAATATATCCTCGTCGCGGTGGACTACCTTTCTAAGTGGGTGGAAGCTAAGGCTTTACCTACTAATGATGCTCGTGTGGTAGTGAAGTTTTTGAAGCAACTATTCTCTCGGTTCGGAACCCCTCGTGCTGTTATAAGCAATCGTGGAACCCATTTTTGTAATGACCAATTCGAAAAGGTTCTAAATAAATATGGAGTTACTCATCGTCTTTCTACGGCTCATCACCCGCAAACGAGTGGGCAAGTCGAGGTTTCGAACCGAGCTTTGAAGAGGATTTTAGAAAGGTCAATTGGAGAAAACCGTGCTTCATGGTCCGACAAACTCGATGACGCTTTATGGGCCTTTAGGACCGCTTATAAGACACCTATCGGTTGCACTCCTTATAAGTTAGTCTATGGGAAGAATTGTCATTTGCCCATTGAGTTGGAGCATAAGGCATATTGGGCCCTTAAGCATGCAAACTTTGACTTGAAGACCGCGGGAGATCACTGGAAAATACAATTGAATGAATTGGATGAATTAAGAGATAATGCTTATGAAAATTCATTAATTTTTAAAGAAAAGACTAAAAAGTTTCATGATTCAAAGATTAAAAACCGTGTTTTTAACGTTGGTGATCAAGTGTTACTTTTTAACTCTCGACTTAAGATATTTTCCGGGAAATTGAAATCTCGTTGGTCGGGTCCGTTCACCATTACACAAGTGTTTCCATATGGGACCATCGAGCTAGCTCAAGATGATGGTCCTAACTTCAAGGTGAATGGACATAGGCTTAAGCACTACTTTGGTGGGGAAATTCCTTCAATGGTTACCCTCGACCAAGTCACCTTCCCCAATGATAATTAGCATTGAGAGGATCGAGTCGAGCTCATGACTCGGTAATCAAAAACGAGGTGCCTCGTGGGGGAGATCCCATGCTTATCCTTTATGCTTACTATTCACTAATAAGAGGACTTGTACCCTTTCAACTCGTTGTCTCGTGGTTGTTTGTGATTGTGTTATCTAGATCATCATCATCATCTACGATTGAAGACTCTCGTGTTCGTTTACGTGAGCCTCCATCGTTTGCTTGAAGAAGTTTTTCACGAATCCATGACATATCCTTTATTGTTCTAACAATTATCTTTTAGCATACTTAATAAACGACTTTAGATATATTGTTGATCACCCTTTCCATGCTAGATCCTAAGCATTCGACTCTTCGTCTCTAGTATGGGGGTGCTCCACCTTTAGACTCGAAACATTGAGGACAATGTTTACTTTTACTATGGGGGGGTGAATAGGTACTTGCTTTGATACGCCCTCACGCTTGCCAATTTTCAATGTTTTGATTTTGTTGCTAATAAGGCTAAAAATGGCCAAATTTTAAAAAATTTCTTAGTTTTCATAAGTGTTTTTAAGACACGAATGTATATTTTCCGATGGGTAGAATAAGAGATAATTTTTGACTTGATGGGCATTTGGAGCCATTTACATTCCTTAACCCACTCAATTCAAGTTTTGCTAGACTTTTATATAGGGAGCTTTAAAACGCGAAAGTCTTAACTCATTCGGGTTAAGAACAAGAACTTTTCGCAAGTTCCTATAATTGATCCTAAAAATTCACTTATCAAGGGAACTATAAAACGCATTCTCTAAACTTGAAAAAGTCCAAGAAAGTGCAAGATCCTATAGGTGGCTTGAAAACCCAAAACTTTGATTTGATATAGACTTAATGAAAGCTAATCCAAATTTGGCTTAATTTTGACTTGCATGGCTAAGTATTCACGAGTCTCTTTAATTAGAGGTCTTCATATAGTGAAGAACGAGAAATGATAGAGTTAGACAAGTGATCATGCTAAACGTAGAACATGAAAATGTTCTTTCAAAAACTCATATGTTTTTAATTGTGGATTTTTCTTCCCATAAGATCAATGCATTAGGAATAAATCATAATTGCAATAAGTAAGGTCGTACGATTTGAAAGGTTACTTAGCCTCTAGCGCAAGATCGTTTAAAAGTTGCTCGGGGTTGAATAGAGTTCATAGCCAAGGCATAACTCATTGAAGCAGGACGCGAAGATTGGCGATTATCCAAAAGGCCCTAACAAGGCATGAGGAGATCTATTTTTTGCTAAAGATCCAAGATGATGTGAAGTATCATTATTCCTAAATCAATATGAAGGATCGAGACACACGACGAAAAGCAATTACTCCCCTAAAGATCATGGAGAAAGTCTATCCAAAAAGACCCTTACAAGGTATGAGGATAAATATATCCAAGTCCGAAAAGGAGCGGATCGTTGTATATCAAAATCCAAAGTAAAGATTGAAGAAAAATGATGTAGTCGTGGTCCAAATATGAAGAATCTCTCAAAAACGTCAAGTGAAGAAATTCCAAATATGTTAAGAGAAGACCATAATTTCAAGAACGTCTTCCCAAGATTTGAAGTATGAAGTACATGCCAAATATCCGTCCGAGAAAGGTCTCAAATCGTGAAACAAGTTATGCCAAGATATGAACTTAAGGAGATACACGAGAAGCCGTTTTAAAAGATTTTGTCCTTCGGCTAACTATCGATTAAATCGTGCTACTTTGCTTTCGGACTAATAACTACTCAAATAAGTCAATATGAATCACTTGTGATCCATGACAAATAGTTAAAAAATGCTAGTAACCCATTTCCTTTTATAATAACTAGGATTGCGGGGAGAAAAAGTATTACACAATTTGGACGTATGAGTAGTGTTAGCATTGTGACTTGTACCAACAATGATCTCGTTTTTTCACTTAGCATGGAATGTATGACAATCAAGGATGACGAAGTTTACTCTAAGGGACATTTGCTTATTTCTATTCTTTGACCCTAAAAGTCACTTTCGTGATGAAAATCATACATTATGTCTTTACACATCTTCGTAGAATGTTGCAAGTCTTTTACTTTTCAATAAACATTAATAAAATTGAACTTTGGTGATGCTTAGATACTTTATTCTAGCATTGCGTGAGGGCACGGCAATGGCTTAGTATGGGGGAGTGATGAGATGGCATTTATACATGATCTCATCGTTCTTTTCGGGCATTAAATGCATAAAAATGTCATAAAATACTATATATATGCTTGTGTTTGTTTACTTGTGTATTTTAGGTATGGATATCGTGAAAAAGACAAAAGATCACAAGATACAAGGAAAAACGGACACGAGAAACGAAGCCGTACAAAGAACCGGGCCCTAATTCATGAAATATTCAACAAATACCCTTGAAGACTTGAAGACATGCAAGATTGATCCTTATTGATTGAAGAATTGACACTTAAAACCCTTGTATATTCACAGTTACAAGTTTGGTCCCTTAAGTTTGTCAAAATTACACAAATGGTCCTTCAACTTTGAAGAAATGGCAAGTTTAGTCCCTCAACAATTCCAAATTGTCAATTATGGTCCCTCATGAAGCCAAAGATACATTGAAGACCTTTGAAGATCAACATTGTCCAAGATCAGCCCTTGAAATATCTCAAAATGGCAAAAACAAACCTTTGAAACCTTTTTCCAAAAGTTTGTGCCAAAATTGCCAAAGTATGAAAGATATTAACAAAGGAAATGGAAAGTGTTGGCTGAAATACACGTTTTATCTTTTTTCCCAAAAGCCAAGGACTTAAACTGCCAAGTTTAGAAGTTCAAATCCCTAAACACGCGCCAAACAAATCACTCCCTAAGAAAACGGATCAAAACTTGTTACTGTAGCAAGTAAGAACCCAGAATTAACTTTTTACCAACAAAGGGTAAATTGCAAATAGTTGTTCCCTCGTGTGACTCACACAAGCAGGAACTCATCCCAACCTTAAAACTCTCTTCCCCACTCACCAAAAGGTCCCACACTCAAAACCGTTTCACCATCATGTGACAACTTCCTCTCCAAGGCTTGCCACGTGTCAAGATCAACAGCCTACATCCTTTGCTTCAACCCAAAGCTACTTTAAACGGTTTGGATGCATTTGGACAGCTCATTCCATCAAATGATCTAGAAGACTCAAGGGCATTTTAGAGAATTCACTTCTAGGGTTTGTGAATAGTGTTAGCCAGGCGTTTTCCTATAAAAGGAGACCTCAACATGTGAGAGTCCCTTTGTTCCAGTTTTAGGCTATCAATCTTTGTAATTCTTTTTTAAGTTAATAAAATTTGAATTTCTTAAAATTTTGAATTCTCTTTTTGATTTGATTAAAAGTTGGTGTTAGAATAGCCTAAATCTGAGTTCCATTTGATTGTTAAGACCTTCCTTAATCTTGTGGTTAAGGCGCGTCTTGGTTTATAAGGTTTTCAAGGTTCAAAAGCCTTGAAATCCTAGTTTCTGATTTTGCTATATTTGTGTACTAACCCTTAGCCATAAGCCTTGAGCTCCTTCAAGCTTGTTGACACCAAGCCTGAGAAGAGTTCTAAGCCCTTGGTTGAGTTGTTTGCTGCTTGTGTTGAAGACATATCATAATCAAAGCCTTGTTCTACTTTGAACATCAGCATGCTTTGATCTTCTTCTTTGAAGTACCTTGGTCTTGTTCTAGTTGTTGAACAAGGTCCAAGGAGCATAGCTGGCCCTCCTAGGATGTTGTGGAGGGCAGGTATAATCTCTTGATTAAGTTTCCTCTCAAAATTTCATGTTACTGCCTGTTTTGGATTTGGTGCTTTGATTTTGTGTTCTTGTGTTTGTGCTGGTGATTTTTGAGTTTGATTCTGTTAGTTGCTACCTAGTAAGTGTTTTTGATCATTTAAATCAGTAGGTTATTAGTAGAATTCACAAGTTTCTTTGTTAAGTAGTTGATTAAAGGGTGTTTGGATCAACTGCATGATTTGGATTTGTGGTTTGTTAAGAGGTGGTTTTGTGTTTGCAAGTGTTAGTATCTGTTATTTGGTTGCTATTGTTCATCTGTTTGCAGGTTTTGAGGTTTGAAACTCATTGATTCATAAAAAGGGGTATAAAATCTTGGATACTTGGTAAAATTGGCTAGGATTTTGAGGACACCTAGATCTAAGCTAAGGCTAGGGTTAACAAGTGCTAAACCTTAGTTAATCACACAAGGAGAAGAGATTTGACTGCTTGAAATTGGATCTAGTGTCAAATAGATCAGCAAACTTGTCTGCATATTGTTCATGTTCTTATCAGTAACTGTTTGTGCTTTGATCTTGTTGTTTACTTTGATTCAGTGTTTGTTAGAAGTTGATTTGTGCTTATTCATATTTAATATAGCTTGTGTATGCATCCTGTTGAGTTTGGTTGGCTTATTCTTGCTATATCTGCTTATTAAGTGCATAACTGCTTATTTCCATGTCTGTGCTTGATCTGGTAACTGTTTGTCATTTGTGGCTTATTGTTTGAACCAAATTTGGATTTTCTTGTTGCTATTGACTCCTTGTGATTCACTGATCACAAGGGTGCCCTTGTTTCCAATTGAATCCAACTAGAATTCTCTAAAAAGCTCAGTCAAATAGTCAAAGCAGTGGGAACTCCTTTCCCTGCAGGTTACCACTGCTAGTGTTAATTTGGTGTCAGCTTATCAATAAGCTATAATAGCTTATTTTAACCAGCAACAACTTGGATTTTGTAATAGGTGCTCATTATTTGACCCATTTGTTCATACTAGAGCATTTGGTGGGTTGACTTTAGGGTTTGACTAGAAAACCAACTTAATTGACTTTTTCATAAGTGCTTATTGGCTTATTCTGGCTTATTGGTTTGGCTTATTGAAATTTTGTTGATTGTTTTGGCTTATTGAGTCCATTTGTGATCTTTGCAAGTTGAATCAAGTCCTGAGGTGCCTTATTTCTCAAAAACGACTATTTTGTCTTTTAGTGAAATTTTACTTTGCTTATTTCTGGCTTATTGAGTGTGCTTTTTCAAAATTTCTTTTTACAGATCTCATAAGCATCCCAAAAGAAGGTTGTGTGTCAAATTAGAGCTTATGGCATTGGCTTATTGCTTAATGGGCTAAAAAGCCCAATAAGGATAAGTTGTTTGCTTATTAAGCTGTGATAAGCTCACATTCAGCTTTTGGGCCTTTTGAGTTTTGTTCTTAGAATTAAATTTTGAGTCAGATTGGGCTTTTCCAAGTCAATTGGGCCAAGTTTGACTTTTTGGGCCAAAAAGCCCATTAAGGTTGACTGTTTTTGGCTTTGGCCCATTTGAGGGCCCAATAGGGGTATTTTGGTCATTTCACTTTGATTTTCTGTTTATTTAGGTTAAAATAAACTAGTTTGCAAGTTTTTAGAATTTTTTATAATTTTTGGATTTTTAATATTATTTTAATATTATTTTTCAAATTTCACATTTTCCAACTTTTTACATTTTTCTTAGCTTTAATACATTAAAATAGGAATTTAGCAACTTTTAGAATAATTTTATCACTTTTAGATTAATTTTTATAATTATTTTAAGTTCTTATAGTATTTACATCATTTTAAATAGTTTTTAGTAGTTTAAAAATTTCTAAAAATAGTTTTTAATATTTTTAGGTCATTTTAGAGGTTTGCCAATTGAAAAATCTTTATTTGGGCTTTCTGATAATTTATTTGATTTTTAGGGCTTTAATTAGCATTTAAAAATTGAATATTTAATTATTTAAAAGGTTTAAAAAAGTTTTGATCATTGGTAAACTCTTAGTTTATTTATTTTGATTTTTGGTGAATTTTTGGTAATTTTAGAAGAAATTTTTATTTTTGTAGTTTTTACGGTTTTACGTTTTGTCGTTGTAGTATTATTTTCACGTCTTCGTCATCTTCTCTTCTCATCCCCTTCTAAACCAATCATTAATCACAAACATTTAACAAGTTTTTCACACACATATACCTCCTTGAGAAACGAACTTGGAACATCATTGGGTCATTAACACTTGATTTTTCCTAAAATCATTTGTTTAATACTTTCCGCTTTTACGCTCCTTTTCCTAAAGGTCGTGATTTACCACAATCAGCAAGAATCATGACGACTAGAAAACATACATTCATTGCAATTCCAACATTTCAAATTAGAATTCACAGTAGGCTTAGAACGCTGCACAACCGCAGAGCCTTTAGTTTTAGCTACATGATTCTTTTTATTCAAAACAGAAATAACATTCCTAGGATGGGCTTCTACTTTCTTCTTCACTTGACTACTAGATGGGGGCAAGATCCTATCATTCTTCTTGTTTCTTTTAAGCTTAGATCTTTGAGCCTTAGTAGTGGTGCTTACTCCTGTAGAAGGCAACACGGGAATATTAGAAGCTTGTTTTGATTCCGCCTTATCTTTAGTGACCAAAGTTTGATATGGTTTAGTCCTAGGGCCCTTATTAAGTGGTGTGACGGCAATAAGGTTCCTTTTGATTGCACTAGAGGACGATGCTGAGACAGTGGCTGCGTTATCCACAACATTCTTACCTTTTAGAGTACGAAGTGTTTCCTTTAACTTAGCCAAGACCAGATTCTTATCACAAATTTGTTCCCTCAAATCAGATATTTCCATCGACTTACGATTCAATTGTTCAATGAATGATTGATTCTGTGCAATGGTATCAACACATGCGGGCTTTACTGAATCGAAGAGTCGTGTATTTTTCTGTTTTAAGTTATCAACTTTGGACAAAATCTTGGAAACTCGATTATCTAGATCAAGTTTAAAATTCTCAGCGGCCTCAAGTACGTTCACACAGTTAAGCTCCTTAGATTTCTCTATTTCTATCGGCAAAGATGTAGCAACTTTGTCACTTGTCTGACGCTGTTTTGATTGTAAATTCAATTGAAAATTCTTTTCAAAATTTGCATCATCGATATTAACACCTTCGAATGACGTTTCAAAGATTTCTGGAATAAATTGTTGCTTGCATTCAAGCGAAATACAATGTGTTTGAATCTCATCAAAATGTTTTGAAAGTGAAGAATATGAATCTTGAAGCTTTAAAAATTCAGCGTCAGATTCGTGACAAGTACTATCTACCACAGTATCCATAGATTCAACATTATGCACAATAGAATCATCATCAACACTTTTATTCACACAGACGGAAACTATATCATGAGACATCACTTGCTTCAGAAGCTGATCATTTTGGCGTGAAACCCGTTCTATTTCAAGTAAACTGTTTTCATAAGCATCTTCCATTTCATTGAAAACACGTCTAACTTCTTCTATTTCCAAAAGCAAATCTTGATCAAGATTACTAAGACAAGGTTTAACATTCTTTACAAACGGAACAATTTCGTCTCGAAACACGGCTCTAGTGTGCTCAAAGTTCCATTCACCTTATGTTATGGCCGAGGCCGTCGTACGTTCCAAAATGACCTTGTCAAAATCGGCTAAGTGTTGGTGAACCGCATTTAAGTTAACGGACGCCTTGCTTACCGTTGGAATTAACTTTGTTAAATCCGTTTTGACAAGTGTAGGAGACGTACTAGGAAGGTTTTCATTTGACAAACTTTGGGGTACAAGAACTGTCAACTGTGCTAATTCCTTTTGTAAGCGAATGCGTGTCTTTTTCGAAAATTGATCTTTGTTATGTTGATCATAATCAATTGTATGGAATTTTGAAAGCATTTTAGAATGAGTTTCATCCGCAAGTGACTGTGTCTCCTCAGTACTACGAACAAAAGGTGCTTCTTTCGATTTGCCAATTATGGTCATATCATAAAGACCGGGAATATGTTCCTGAGCTTGTTTTACATAACCGGGATTAGGTGGTAAATCTTGAAGACGCTTAAGTTCGAGTTCTTTAAATGATTTAGTTAAAAGATGAACCTTTTCTATGGAAGCGTATTGTTTTAAAAGTTGTTGTTCTTTGAATTTAAGAAGTTTGGTAGCATTAATTTCCGATTTAAACTTTTTAGACTCGAGAGTTTCGAAATCCATTTTAAGTTTCTGAAAATCATTGACAACCGACTCTTTTGCTTTTAATTCATTGGAAAGATTAGTTTTTAATGATTTTGTTTCTTTCAAGTGTTCAATATTTTCAAAACGAAATTGGTTAAATTCAGAACATGTTATTTTCTCTGCTTGAGGGACCATTTCAAAAGTTTTGACCTTTTCTTTATGCAACGCAAGCTCAGCAGTTAGGGTGGAATTCGTATCAACGGATTGTCTGAGGGCCATATGCATTTGATCAATAATATGTTTAGGCACCATGACCAAATCATGTTGAGCATAAGATTCCATACCCGTCGTAGCATTTGGTTGAGGTTCACTCAAATGTGTAGGATTGGGTACCACATTATTTGAGTTACTAGTCCCCGAATGTTGTTCGAGGTTGTCATTTTCATGCCCAACTTGATGTTGGTTATCATCAATATTATTATATGTGGTTGGTACCTCACTGACGACATCAGAACCGTAGTGAGAGAGATTAGCAACGAGAGCAGCTTGGGCAGAGTGAATGTCATCACAATCTGAATCATATGCGTCAAGATCATTTGCTTGATAAGTTGCATTAGAAGTAGAAACGACTGCAATGCCTTCAGTATCTGCTGCCCCTGGTCTGCAAGAAATGCTAACTCCTCTGAATCCAAAATTTTCCCCTTAGACTGAGCATCAACCAAATACATCTTCTCACGAAACCATGCATCATCCCTCCTCCTTTTCGGCTGAGTGCATTCCCTAGCCATATGACCTTGTCCTCGGCAATTGTAGCAAGTCACAGCCTTTTTAGGACCAATGGGGCTTCCATTTCCATTAGCTTGTGAGTTCACAGCTTGAGCATTCACCGTCCTTATAGGAGGTCCATATGAATGTTGCCTTCCCTGAATAGGTTGCACTGTTACTTGACCATCTTGAACAGTAGCTTGTTGTCGAGGATTTGAAGAGGTGCGGAGCTGATTGTTTGTTGGTGGAAATCCTCTAGTTGCAACAAGTTTTGACAAGTAGGCAGTGAGATGGTTTAGTACATCAGCTGGCGTATCATTTGGAGTAAAGACTGGTGCTTGGATTGGTGGAAGTTCATTAGAGTAGAAAGCTTGTGCTGGTTGTGCTTCAATAGGAAAGTATCCTTGCTGAGGGGTATAGCCCATTGGAGAAGTGTTGGCTTGTGATGGTGATGTCTGATATGGTGGTTGCGGTGAAAAAGATTGTTGATGAACACTTTGTTGAAAGGCTTGTTGTGGCATCATTAGTGGCAGATAAGATGGTTGCTGATAGGTGTGTGGTGGTGGCTGCTGCAAGTATGATGGTTGTTGATAAGTATAAGCCATGTTTTGTTGAGAAGCATACATTGCAAGTGGATCATGAACTTGAGGTTTAGACAACCGAGCCTCGATCACATGGCATTCGTGTTGTTGAAGAAAAGCTTGAAGTTGATCCACATTGGTGTTGTGCAAGTCCTTAGCCAATTTAACATCCGTCACGTATTTTTTCCATTCTGGAGGAAGAGTGTTCAAATACTTGGTGTTCAATTGAAAGGTAGGAATTGCCATGCCATAGATATTTAGCTCATTCAACAATAGGGTAAATCTCAAATAGTAGTCATTGAGAGTCTCCCCTGGCACATAGGCAAACTTATCAAAAGTATCATAAAGCTTACACTCTCGTTCTTGTTTAGTTAACGAGGTGCCTTGCATTAGAACACGAATTCTATCCCATAACTCTTTGGCAACTTTATGTTTGCTGACGAGTTTGTAGACATCTGGAGGAAGGGCTTGGAGAATGATGTTTGTAGCATACTTATCACATTTATCTTGAATCTTCATATCTCCAGTCAATTCACCCGTTGTTCGAGGACGAGTAGTTTTACCTTCCGTCACTGTACCATAATCTAATGGTCCATTGAGCACCGATGCCCAAATAAGATGTCCGTTCTCCTTGTTCAACATATAAAGTTCCATTCGGGAAGTCCAATCCTCGTACATAGATTTCTCCAACATTGGTGGACGATTATCCGTACCCGAGAGGATGGACTTATCCGTATGAGATGTGTACTCCATTTCGATAAGTTAAGATATACAAACTTGATCGGTCAATGAAAGAAAGTAAATGTGTTTGTTTTAGTGTGTTAAAACCGAGGAATAATGTTAAAATCCCCTAAATTATGTTCTCGATAAACCAAAAATTCCAAGATGAAATTGCACACGAGTTAAAAATTTTCAAAAACACGTTTTTGAAAAAATGTTGGATCGCAGTGGGGATCGTACTCAGATCGCACTCGTGGATCGTACTCTATGATCGCATTCAGATCGCACTCCTTGATCGTACCCAGCGATCGTGTTCTGATCGCAACGAGTGATCGCACCTCACTATGATCACACTCAGATCGGACTCCCAGATCGTATTGCGATCGTACTCCCCTATCCTAGTCAGTGATCGTGTTCTGATTGAAACCTTGATCGTACTCTACAATCGTGGTGACGGATCGTACTCTGAGCAAAGTGAGCTATCGCACTAAGCAATCTTACCTTGATCGCAGTATGCTATCGTACTGAAGGATCGTAGCGAGCTATCGTACTAACCAAAATTACCTTGATCGTAGTATGGATCGTACTGAAGGATCGTAATGAGCTATCGTACTAACCAAACTTACCTTAATCGTAGTATGGATCGTACTAGGCAATCAGATTGAGTGATCGTACTAAGGATCATAGTTAGATCGTAACAACAGATCGTGACTATGGATCGCAAGTAGAAACCCCCAGGGTTTATGCAAACACAAAGTCAGATCGTACTGAGGAAACCAACTTACCTTTTTTCTCGGACAGTACAATAACACAATCAATTCAAGATTCTAAGCCAAAAAAATGAATCAAACACCCAAAAATTTTGTGTATTTAACCCAAATAACAAGACCAAATCACTATAACAAGTAACAAGATGAAGCATATCAAGATTAAACCATAAAAACACAAAAAAAAAATTGGTTCGTGTGAAAATGGATCAAAAATGACGAGAGAATCAAGAACACAAACACAAGAACTAAACAATCATCCCATGGCTCTTGATACCATTTGTAGGATATGTATGCTTATGTTTTAGAGAGAGAAAGAGATAGAAAGATGGTGGATTTCATACTTCTAGAGAGAGAAAGTTTAAGAAAACTATGTGTTATTCAAATGAAATCACCACCCTCTCCATCAATGGAGAGGGTTTATATACCAAGCCCATATGATGGGCTTGGGCTTACATTTGGGCCGGCCATACAAGCATGGACCGGGCTTTTCCTTGTTTAGTTAATTAAAAGATATCTAGACTACGAGCTACAACTTAATATATTATCGGAGTGACCGAATCTTCCTAAATACGTAAAAACGTATTTCCAACAACATTGACTTCAATGAAGTTAAATCATATCTAGATGATGATTTCTCAATCCCCAAGGAATCATCTCAAATATGTCACAAGAATTTCCCTTATGTTCATGCATTTTATCCTCATTAAATCCCTGATATCACTCTAGAGGTTGTTGTAGCTGAATCACCACCTATAGAAGAAAATGCTGATCATAACTCTCCAATCTCTCAAATGGATGAAGAGATCATGGATGAAGAAATTATCTGTGATGAAACACCAGCATACATTGAACCTGCTGTGACTCTTGAACCCACATAGACTCTTACTCCTCATTCCAAATGGAGTAGAAACCAAGATATTCTTCTTGTGAATATTCTTGGTGAACCCTCTGAGGGAGTCACCACTAGAGGAAAGTTAAGATCTCTAGAAACTGCCTCAGCGAATGAATGCCTTTTAGCTGATTTTCTCTCTGAAGATGAACCAAAGAACATGGCTTCTGCCCTACTGGATGAAGGATAGGTTGTGGCCATCCAAGAAGAACTCAATCAGATTAAGAGAAACAAGGTATGGACTCTGGTAAAAGCTCCAACTAGAAAACAAGTGGTTGGAACCAAATGGGTCTATAGAAACAAAAGGGATGAAGCTGGCATGATTGTTAAGAACAAGGCTAGGCTTGTGGTGCTAGGTTACAACCAATCATAGGGTATTGATTATGATCAAACCTTTGTACCAGTGGCCAGATTAGAAGCTATCAGAATCTTCCTAGCCTATGCTGCTAATATGGGTTTCATGGTTTACCAGGTGGATGTAAAGAGTGCCTTTCTTAATGGGAAACTTGTAGAGGAAGTATATGTCAAACAACCCCCAGGGTTTGAGAACAGTGACTATCCTGACCATGTCTACAAACTTCACAAAGCACTCTATGGGCTGAATCAAGCGCCTAGAGCCTGGTATGAAACTCTATCAAAATTTCTACATGAAAATAAGTTTGTTAGAGGTACAATTGACCAAACCTTGTTCACTTATAGGTCCAAGGGTGATATCATTATAGTACAGATTTATGTGGATGACATAATTTTTTGTTCAACCAACATTACCTTTAGCAAACAATTTGCCAAACTTATGACCAAAAAGTATGAAATAAGCATGATGGGGGAACTAACTTTTTTCTTGGGTTTTCAAATCAAACAAAATTCAAAAGGGATTTCTATTTGTCAAGAAAAAGATGTTAGAGATTTGCTCAAGAAGTATGATCTATCTGATTGTTCATCAGTGAAATGCCCCATGCTTCCTCCAAACAACTTGGGAGCTGATGACCCAGGGGTCTCTGTTAATGAGACCATATACAGAGGCATGATAGGGTCACTGATGTATCTCACAACAAGCAGACCAGATATCTAATTCTCCACATGTCTCTGTGCTAGGTACCAAGCTAACCCCAAGGAATCCCACCTTGTAGCTGTTAAAAGAATTTTCAAGTACTTAAAAGGATTTCCCTTACTGGGTCTCTGGTATACAAACGGTTCAGGCCATGACGGTGCTGTCTTGGTAGAAAGAGCACCTTTGGGAGTTGTCAAATCCTTGGAGGAAAGTTAGTATGTTGGAATGCAAAAAAAAAACTATGTGGCCATGTCATCAACTGAAGCTGAATATGTAGCTGCCGCTGGGTGCTATGCACAAGTTCTCGAGATGAAAAGTCAATTGCCTAGTTATAGAATCAACTATGAACAGGTTCCCATATTCTGTGACAACACAAGTGCAATATCCATCTCAAATAATTCAGTACTTCATTCCAGAACCAAACATATTGACATCAGGTATCACATTATCAAAGACCATATTTTAAAAGGCGATATTGAGCTTCACTTTATACCCACTGAATACCAGCTCGCTGATATTTTCACCAAGCCTCTAGCTGAGCCTAGTTTCACTAGGTTGGTTGCTGAGTTTGGAATGCTCAATATTGGGAAATAAGTCTGATAAATGATCTCTGTCTCTGGGCATTTAAGGAAATTGAATGTAACGAGGTGGTTACATTCCAATGGGAATTAATATATTCCATTCTTTAATTCAAATGATTTCCTTTTAATGTCAACAACTTTCCCGCTTTCCAAGGGGACAAAAATCACATGAAGGGTCAAGAGGTCCTACTTCTTTTCTCAAAAGGTAACTTTGCATTAAATGTTTTAATTGGAAAACGGCATAGCCTTTCACTCACCCTTGACTCATTTTTTATCACACTCATTATTACACACACATACTGTTCATCTCTCTCTCAAATCCTCTACTACTTCACTCGTACTTCAATTGCGTCTTCATCTGAACACCAATCGTTCACCGTCTTTGTTGCATCCAACGTAGATTTTGGCGTGAATGAAGGAAAGATTGCTCTTAATAAATTCGTTGCTCTTCTCAATCACAACAATCCACTCTACACACCATTGTTGACATTCTTGAAGAACTCCTCCATAGCCGAAGCTATAACAAGAACACCCTCCACTTGCTACACACTATATTTGAAGGAGTTTTGGTTTTCGGCTGAAGTAGATCAAACCTCTTCAAGCATCACCTTTAACCTTTCCACCCATCTACAACCTCTCACCTTCAATTTTAATAACTTTGCCAAGGTCATTGGACTGGCTGTCAATGATGATATGAACGTTGTACCAAACAGCGTCACTGTGAAGAAAGCTCTGGCCACACTGAAGCCACACGATGATGACAACAAACCCTTCACATCTCTTGCCTTCCAAAACAAATCCCTGATCAAAATTAACTATTTCTCACCCACTTAGAGGACCATAATGCTATACATTGTCAAATGCTTTGGAGGAAACCATGGATCCCATCACCAACTGAATGGTTCACAACAGGCGATTGCATACAGCCTTATCTGGGGGCTAGACATAGAGATTGCGCACATTCTCTATATTGATCTCATTGCTAAACTAGAGAACAAGGGTAAGAAGCATCGTCTACCCACCATCTGTTACACCAGATATCTCTCACTCATCATTGAGGATATCCTTGGTGAGACCTATGACAATGAAGATCTTCACTCCTTCTCTCATTTTCACATCACACCAACTTCTTTAAAGACACCCTTAGAGGATGAGGTGACACTCAACAAGCATATGCTAAAGGTTGCTGGGATACTTACATTAGAAGAAGAAGATCCCTTGAACCCTCAACTTGAGGTGAATGCTGAAGGAACCGCTGACAAGTCTCTATCCAATAGCTCTGTGCAGTCTTCTTCTCGGTCCAAGGTGCTCAAGGAAAAGAAGAAGAAGAGGAAAGAAAACCTATTTTCCTTTTAAGCCCCTTTTGTTAATCCTCCAAATAAGATCAAGATCGAGAAGGTTCCATCCCCTACTCTGGTGGATGAGGAAAAAGAGCCTGCTACTGACAAACAACCAGTGTCTAGCGTCTCCAAGTCAGTCGAGACAACTAAGAACCTACTGAACGCTGATATCACTCAGGTATTAGTTTGCCTTTATTTTTTCCTTCTTGGAGGTTCACAAGCAATCACCCTCAAAAGTATGTAGGAGAGGGTGATGAAGTTTAGGGTTTGTCTCAACCCTTAGAGTGTCTGTGTCAGCACCTAGATCCCATAGGACATCTGTACACTCTGTCTTTGCACTAGGAAATGACTTAAGTGCTCATAACGCACCCCGATGATCCTTCAGCCTCTGGAATATGCTCTTGCAAATAACAACTTAAGTACATTATAAGTCCCGACCTAGAGTCTCTGAACATCCCTCGGTCTCTGGGTCCTCTCATAATTAAAAGAGTCCCAAAGAATTTATTCTTTTAGGGAGGCTGAATAATCACCCTCAGTCCTCCTAGGGGCAGCGATAAAAGGTGACCTTTACCCTCATGTAATTCACACTTAAAAGAGTCCCAAGGAGAAATCCTTTAGGGGGAGTTGGATAATCACACCCAGCTATCCTAGGGGCAGAGAAAGGCGACCATTCCCATATCATGTCTCACACTCAAAAGAGTCCCAAGGAGAAATCCTTCAGGGGGAGCTGGATAATCACACCCAGCTATCCTAGGGGCAGCGAACGGTGACCATTCACCATATAATGTTTCACAAATCAAAAGAGTCCCAAGGAGTAATCCTTAAGGGGGAGCTGGATAATCACACCCAGCTATCCTAGGGGCAGCGAATGGCGACCCTTAACCATATCTTATTCACAATAAAAGAGTCCCAAGGGGAAATCCTTAGGGGGGCTGGATAATCACACCCAGCTTTCCTAGGGGCAGCAATGGCGATCCTTCACTTCAATATAAATTCACCAACTGGTTACTAATGAATTTCATAACAATACTTTAATCTTCATGAGGAACAGCTAAACAATGATCATTTTCCTATGTTGGTGATGACAACACTGAAGCCTCCATCATTGATCTCTCTACTGTCTCTGATATTGAATCCATGCCAGATGATGAAGTTTTTATCATTGAAGATGATCTCAGCCACTCAGGATTTGAAGACATGGATGCTGATGATGATCAAATATCATCTGCTAGGTTGAAGCCATTCCATTCCCAACCATGATATGTGTTCAAAAACTTACTGCTAAGCAGTTATGGGAACATTGACCCATTCCCCCAACCCTAGTTCCATTCCCCACAATGCCAAATGTCATGGAGATGGGGGCAAGGAAACACTGGGAACACTTGTAGAAACTTAATCTCATCCCTGTTCCATGGATGAAGAAGGTACAAGAATTGGGTGCTGAGAATTATGGGTTAAGAGAGGATACATCAACATCACAAAGCCCATTATCACCAATGATGTCCTCCTCTCTGAAATTAAAAGTCTCACCAATGCTGCTGAGGAGCTGACTATAAACTTAGAGACTTCCTTGACTTCCTCCATGGAATCCTCTCTCAAATCCCTGCTTTCACAATTACTAGGAAATGCTCTGCAAGCACATCTACCAAAGGTCGTTAATCAAAGTCTTGTGTAATACATGCCCTCTGTCCTCATAGCAGCTGTCAAATCCAATGTTGCTGCTATTGCAAAGGCTTCTGAACCATCAAGGCGTCTCCTTCAAGAGATCCTTCAAGAAGAGCTCAAAGAAATTGTTCATCAGGAATTTGTTAAGTTCAGCAAGGCATGATCAGGCACAGCCACCTCTAGCGTTGTGCCTAAGGGGGAGAATT
This sequence comes from Glebionis coronaria, assembly GCA_025667525.1. Classification (NCBI taxonomy): domain Eukaryota; kingdom Viridiplantae; phylum Streptophyta; class Magnoliopsida; order Asterales; family Asteraceae; genus Glebionis; species Glebionis coronaria. The sequence goes on from CM046874.1 coordinate 555,240,630, forward strand.
CAGCCACTTCTTCCTCTGATGATGATCAAGATGCTCTGTAAAAGGGGGAGCAGCCACCCAAACAACCTAAACCCACAAATCAACCAAAGATAACGGTCATCCCCACACCAACTTCTATCAGATCCTTCAAACCCACAACAAAAACCACAAGGGATAAGGGCAAAGGCATAGCCACTGATGAACCTGTCATAACGTTGTAATCCCTACAAGAAGAAGGAGGATCCACTAACAAGGTCTCTGACCTTAACAAGTTTAGGAGTGCTGACGAGCTACCAATGAATCCAGAGCAAGCTAGAGCCTAAATGATTGAACTAGAAAAGGCTTGCTGACATAAAGGCTGCTGAGCTCAAAAGCAAGGAAGCTCTAAAGAAAATCCTTTCACCCTCTGCTAAGGAAGCTCAACTAAACAATCTCACAACTTGAGACTAAAAGAAATAATCTTCAAGCTGAATATGAGAAGATTGTGAACCAAAGAGCTGAATCAGAGGTCATCACCAAATATAGCTATTTTACTGACAAGGATAAAAGAGTGGTGATGACCCTATACAGAAACAATGAGCTAGTCAACTATAAGGTCAGCAGTGACTTCAAGCTCAAACATCTGGGTCTCTTAAATTGGCTAGAACTGTTGTCTCTTGCCCAAAAGAAATCTGGGGCTGATGCAACTCAGATGATGAAGAACATACAAGCTAAAATCAATTGGGTAAGAGACACATCAAAGAAGTTGAAACTTCCATTTCCACCTCAACTATCATAACAACAACCACAAATCTAATAAAAGAGAAAGAACCTAATGGGACCCCTCATTGAATGGTTGGCTACTAAAGATGTGATAGTAGATGGGATGCACCGAAATCTGGTGCTTCCCAAAGAAATCCCTAAGCCAGTCAATGGTCAAGCATACACTTAACTAGAGAAAGGCATGGCCTTCATGAACAGAAACTGTGACTGTGGCTTCAATAGGGAAAACGAACTGAACCTTGCTTCAACAGTCCAACTAATCAGACTCAAACAATGCCTATTGAGAAATTGTAAGTATTCCAGCGACTTCGAGTATGATATTGAGCTGATCATCAAATCAAGAGCAGACAATGTGGAAGCTCAGAGAATCTGTGACCAGAACCTGGACCAATGAAGAACTTGTAATTTTATTTTCTTTTCACCTTTGGGTGTCTGTGTAATAGGTTTAGGTTCTTTATGTTTAATAAAACTGTGAGGTATGTTTGTTAAATTATGTGTAAGAAGAAGTTGTGTACTCACTTCCAGTAATTTCAGAATCAGTATAATTTATAAACAAATAAGGGGAGATTGTTGGTCCAATGAAAGTTTTAACTATGGCCCAGTCTAGATTTATTTAAATTAGACTAAGTGTTACGAGTCGCTGTGAAGACCAGCGACAGAGACCAGACCAGCGGATGGCAAAGCCTCACCTGGAACACCATGAACATTCAAGTCAAAGACAACGTCAGAGAAGTAGAAGATTATCTGAAGTCATACTCACCAGCAGTTATGGACAAACTGAGATGTAGAAGGAATGTACTGGTGTTCAAGGATCTCTGAGATGACAATACTCAGAGATCACTTACAACCCTATGAAGACTTGTGCGAGCAGAGACTTGCCTTACCTTGTATTGTTTAGGTGGGAGAATCTCCAAAGTGTTTTGGGCGGGACAAAATAGGAGATTCCAGATAAAGCCTAGTACGACCTAGTGGGACAAAAGTGAACAGTTGGCAGAACTGTTCACTTAAAGTAGTTTAATGGTATGACTTGATATAGACATGCATTTAATACGTTGTACTCTTCCACTCAGAAGATGACAAGTATCAATTACTCCTACTAAGGAAGCAACCTCGTACCACTATAAATAGGAGGGAGAAAGAGGATAAACTCAACCCTTGTGCTTGGATAATTTATCTAAGTTTCTTTCTCCCATTAGAACCTCTGAGTCCTCAGCTGTCTACCAGCAACTCTAAGGTTCTCTCGTAAACTTGAGTCTCGAATAAAGTTTACTTGTTCTAGGGTTCATTTCTTATTGTCATTCAACGGGTGTATTCATAGCACATTGTAATACTTTGTTTATAAAAGATTAATAAAGCATTACTCCTTTGAAAAGTATTTTGTTGTGTGTTATTTTGTATACGAGTCATAGTATCAACAATTGTTGTATTTTGGGACTTTCAATATTTTCTATGAAGGATTTAGGAGAAGCTGCATACATTCTGGGAATTAAGATCTATCGAGATAGGAAAAGACGGTTAATTTGTCTAAGTCAAGATACTTACATAGATAAGATATTGAAGAAGTATAATATGCATAATTCCAAGAAAGGTTTCAGCCTATGGAAGTTAAGCATAATCTGAGTCATGAGATGGATGCATCAACTCCTGAAGAGGAGGCATACATGCAGAAGGTGCCTTACGCTTCGGCTGTAGGATCTATTATGTATGTTGTAAGATGCACAAGGCCTGATGTGGCGTTTTCTCAGAACTTAGTCAGTCGATACCAACAGAATCCAGGGTAGCTCCATTGGGTTGTTATTAAAACATATTCTGAAGTATTTGAGGAATACGAAACGAATAATTTTGGTATTCAAAGGGAAGCCATATACATAACCAAAAGGTGGTTTGGATTAGGAAGTTTTATTAGAGATCTTGGGGTGATGCTTGCAATAAAAGAACCTAATAAATATGTATTGTGACAATTCTGCTGCAATAATATTCGCCAATGATTCTGGAGTCACGATAGGCACTAGACACTTTAAGCGTAGACATCACTACGTCCGAGAATAAGTTGAAGCTCGTGAAATCAAATTAATAAAAGTTCACAGAAATGATAACGTAGCTGATCCTTTTACTAAAGGCTTTTCCTAGACCAAATGTAGTTAAGCATGCCAAGGCTATTGGGCTGCAACTAGCTAGCGAACTCATGCAATAAATCTGTGATTAGTATTCGGATAAGGATGTTAAGACATAATTATTTAATAAAATAAATATTGTGTTTTGTTTATTCTTATTACTTAATTTTGTATCCTATTTTACATGTTTTAATCCATGAATAAATAGTAATTTAAATGTCCATTGTCGATTAATAGTATGGGAATATTATTAAATTAAGACAACTCAAAATTGCGATAGAGTATACTTGAAAGTATATTGATCGATTTTAGATGATATTCGATGAATCGAATATTAACATATCCCAACTATATGATATTTCTTTGTGGATCTTTTTCATCAAGAAAATCATAAAATAGTTATCCTTAGACTTGAGATGCCGGGAAACTGTTATGAATTAGTGCATCTCTGTGGAATAATCTAATGCTTAACGTAACTGGTAGCTATAAGGGTTATTTTCAGAAGTGTTGTAAAATTCATAAGTTTTGCTTGTAGTCAATATGGAATTTATTTCCTCCAATTTTGTTTTGGAGTATAATACAGTTGGGCCCCTCGTGGGATTAGTAAGATGTTTGTGTGGCCGCACCCAAATTTGTTTTGGTAATCTTGTTGAATATGTGAATGAGAAACAGAATGGTTAATGAAAGGAATGACTGAGATCCATATCCTTATTAACGTTGTATTAGAAATAAAAGGATAATAATAATGATGAATCATTAAAAGGTTTTATCCAAGAGACCTTACTTGAGTTGTACTAGTGACATTGTTAGTGTAACTAGACGCTAGTCAACGGAATCATGATATTCGAAATATGTCCAAGTGGGAGCTAAAAGTTTATGGACTTATATTTAATAGTCGTGTGATAAGATCGAACTCTAGATTACGGGATTGCACACAATACGTAAAGAGTTAATTTATTTAATAAATGTATTTATTATATTTATTAATTTATTTAATAAATATAATTATATTTATTAAATTAAACCGAGCTATGACTTTAACGATCGTTAAATAATTAAGAGTTTAGTATTAACGAGCGTTGTGGAATAAATAAAAAGTGGAATAAATAGAAAGAAGAATGGATGGTTCCAGAACACCCCAAAGGGGTGTTTGGGCCGTTGGCTATAGAGGGAAAAAGGGGAAGGAAAAGCTTTCCTTATATTCATTTTGGGCTACAAGATTTAGGTCTATATAAACAACCCCCCACCCTCATAATTCTATACACCATTATTCTCTCTCTCTTTCTCTAGTCGATCGCAAGGGAAACCCACAAAGGGTTTTGGTTGGTGTAGAAACTAGAAGGGGGGGTTGAATAGTTTCTCTTCGGTTTATCTTCTAATTAAAATTTCTTTCAATTAGGTGAGTGTCAAAACCATCTTTTACTTGAAAGCTAGTTGCATAACGATTAGGTTCAATTCTAATGCATTAACAATGACAAGTAGTAAGTGTAATGATGATGAAGTAAAGAGTAAGGAAAGAAACAACCTAGTAGGAAGACACCAAGATTTATAGTGGTTCGGCAACGAGGCTCAATCCTCGTTCCTACTCCACTCCTCGAGTACACCTACTCGAGATATCCACTATATCCACAAGCTCCCTTCTTGGCGGATAAAACCTTACAATGTCGCTTACATTATTTTCTACACTAAGATAAATGTCGAGACCTAATCTTAGCTAGGACCAATCTACACGACGTCGCCCACTTCACCATTTTACGACACAAGGCTAGATGTCGAGTTCTAATCTAAAGATAGAACCAATCTTCACAACGTTGCCCACTTCACCATTTTCCGACACAAGGCTAGATGTCGAGTTCTAATCCAAAGCTAGAACCAATCTTCACAACTCTTCACTTTGAAGCTAAGTGAGAACTTCACACAACACAACTACACATCACTTTATAGTTTAGTGAGAACCCACAAGACACAACCACATCACTTTATAGTTTAGTGAGAACTAACACAACTTATTACAACTCAACTAAACATATTCAAGTACACACATGTAAATTGGATCTACACAACACAAATCCATGTACACACATATGTAAAGTATTTACACAACTCTAATCCAAGTATTCACAAATAGCTTGGATGAACACAACTAGTCTAAGTATTCACAAATACATTGGATCTACACAAGACACAAATAAACAAATGATGAACATGATTAGATCTTTAAGAGAGGATGATCTTCATCAAGGCTTCATCTTTAATCACATCACAAGTGTGTGAGTGATCTTCTCTTTGGAAAAGGTAAAGAAGGAGATCAAGAGGATAATCATAAGTAAACATACTTAACACATTAAGTGATCATTTACAAATGATTAGGATTAGAAAGGATAAAGAAGGCTAAAAGAGATGTCCAAAAAGGGTTATTGAAAATGCAGATTTGATCCACTATTTATAGAAGACTAAACCCAACAGCTAGCTGGGGGCGGTTCTTTATCTACCTAGGCGGTTCCTTATTGATAGAGAACCGATTAGGCACTTAAGAAATCGCGAAGGTAGACTCCGCTCCTTTTTGTCTTTTAGTGGATTTGAAATATCTGATGTTGTTTAAACCTTCAAAGGATATTCTTATGCTATTTGGAATATGCCATATTCAAATTTACATTTTCATTTTAATAAAACATTTTCTTAAAAATAAAGTTTATTAATGAATCTTTTGTCACATTTGACAATAGTGAGTTTTAAGGCTAATCACTTTTATGATCACTAAGCATGATTAAGATATGTTAGTGTAATGATTATTACCTTGATGATAGTGTTTCTTAGATAATTCGTTTTATGATTGTTAATACAATGATTTTTACTCGTTGAAAAAGTTCGTTTTCTCGGTGTCTAATCGAATTGATTTCCGGTTAAATGTGTGACTCAATTGTTTTTGGTTAAGAAAAAAAGAAGTTGATTATCTATAACTAATTAAAAAAAGTAAATGCGAAAAGTATTTAAAAACAAACTAAAGACAAGTACAAATAATAAAAGTAAAACAAGGTGAATATTAAAAACTAAAAGTTAAAACGATATTAAAACTAATAGTAAAACAAATAATAAAATGTAATTTAAAACGAAACAATTAATAAAAATAAATCTAAAAGACGAAATTAACTATAGACTTGAAAATAAAGTTTACTAAATGAAAAATGAGAGAATAAAACTAAAATGGTACTTTAAAGCTAAACGAGACAAAACCTAAAGCGGGTACTAAATAAAAGATAAAACTTGAACTTTACGAAAAAATATTAATTTTAAAATTAGAAGAAAAATATAACTAAAAATATGTAACTTTCAGAAATAAAATCGGAACAACTTTCAGATTAAACTAAACAATTACGGAATAAAAATAATAAATAGATAAGCAAGCAAGCTAGCTAGCTAGCTGCTCACTTTTTTGGCGCCAAAACATAGGTCCATCGCAATGTGGTTATTGTATCGGAATGTGTTTTAAGTGTCGCAATATAATTTATTTTTTTATTTTTTATTTTTTGTTTTTTTTTTTAATTTAAACTATCGAAATGTCTAAAAAATAAAAACTGTCGGAATAACTAAAGTACCAAAATCCATCGGAAAGTGGCTATAGAAAATTGGGCAGCATTTCGACTTAAAGAAACCTTAAACTCCGTCGGAATATGCGATCGCAATGAGCGATCGCAATCCCGATCGGAATAAGGGGGATGAAACACAAGCCATCGCAAAGTAGAACCAAGAATGGTTATTGCGATGGAACATAAGCTGCCCGTCGGAATGTGGTAAAACCCCAATATTGCGATGAAAACAACCTTAAACCGAAATTGGTGGTAAGCTTAAAACATAATAAGCACATACAATAAGCTACTAAACCGAAACTTGAACAACTTAATAAGCATAAATTTGAAAGCTTTTTAAAAGACAAAATTCATAAACTTTATAAAAACACAAAATAAACAAACTTTAAAAAGACTAAAACTTTTTAAGAAAACTTAAAACAATAAGCTAGACACAAATTAAGCCAATAAGCATGTCAAGCTCAAAGCTTGATTCGTAGGAAACTTAGATTAACCAAAAAATAAACCTTTTCATAAATCAAACATAAAACTAAAACTAATTGTGTAAAGAATTTCGGATTAAGCACAAATAAAAAGCGAAGAAAGGTAGAATAAGATTAAGCTTAAAACAAGAATTAAATTATCAAAGGTGAAGGCTTGATTAAAAACAAGAAAGGAAGATAAAAGATTGGGATCCTAGTGAGAGAAACTGTCACTTTCTCTCTCTAGAATCACCTACAAAAATGAAAGACAAACTAAGCTAAACTAAAACTAACCAACCCTCCTAAATGAGTTTAGGAGGGTATTTATAGGAAATGGGGAGGTGCATGTGTTGCCTCTTCTTTCTTTCTTTCTTCACGTCTTCTCGTCTTTTAAGTTCTTCGAGTTTATCGACTTTGTCTCGGGATTAATTAAACTCGTCTTATAATTTGTTTATTTATTAGACTCGAGTTCTTCGGCTTTTCTTTATTAAACTTCCGTCTTTGACTTTTTCTTCGATAAATCTTCGAATTGGTCTTGGACTTCCGTTCTTTCTCCACTCTTGATCTTTCGACTTCGTCTTTTGTCGTTTTCTTCTATAAAAGCCCGTGAAAGACCGTGTTTTCTTTCCTTTTCACATTTTGACCCTGAAACACATTAAAAACACAAACCACGCATAATTCCGCCATTTACGACATAAAATATACGTTTAGGTCCAGTTTTAATGTAATTAAGTGGTAGAAAAGATGGGTGTTTTCACACCTATCAAATCCCCTACACTTAACCATTGCAATGCCCTCATGCAATGCTTAGCAATAAAGCAAGGTTTACACTTTCCATCATAATCAACCTACCTTGGCCTTTATTAAACAACTAAGGAAAATCAAAAAGATAGAAAATAACAAGATGCAGCAAGGAAGAAACTTGTAAAGAAATCTAAGACTTACATTAGGGCTTGTATGTCATGAATGTTTATCACCCTCAAGTTTCACGTTCCCCATGCCAAGCTTAAAAACAAGATCATTGTTAGTACAAGTTAGCATAACAAACATTTACTCATGCGGTTCAATTAATCACTCAAACTCCCTTATTCCTATGAGTATCTCTTATATTTTATTGATGTCTTGAATGATCACGAGGATGCATTGTTGACTTATTTCGATAATTTATTTAGGCTAAAAGCAAAGTAGGACGATTTGATCAATAGTTAGCTAAAGGACAAAATCTCTTAAAACTGCTTCTCGGGATATCAAAAAGTTCATATCTTGGCATAACTTGGTTCACGATTTGAGACCTTTCTCGGGCCGATATTTGGCATGTACTTCATACTTCATATCTTCGAGAGACGTTTTTGAGATAATGGTCTTCTCATCGTTATAGAGTTTCTTCACTTGGAGACTTTTGAGGGGTACTCCAGCTTTGTTGACCACGACTTCATGATTATTTCTTCAATCTCTAATTGGGATTTTGAGATACAACGATCCGCCTCCTTTCGGACTTGGATCTATTTATCCTCATACCTTGTTAGGGTCTTTTCGGATAGACTTCTCCATGATCTTTATGGGAGTTGATTGCTTTTCGTCGTGAGTCTTGATCCTTCATTTTGATTTTGGGAATAATGCTTTTCACATCACTTTGGACCTTCAGCAATAAAATGGAATCCTCATGCCTTGTTAGGGCCTTTTCGGACTCGCCAATCTTCGCGCCCCGCTTCATAAGTTATGCCTTGGCTATGAACTCTTATCATTACCGAGCAACTTTTAAACGATCTTGGGCTAGAAGCTAAGTAACTTTTCAAATCGTACGACCTTACTTATTGCAGATAATTTATTAGCAAGTGATGGGAGAAAAAGATCATAATTAACTCACATAAGTTAATGAGAGAATACCAAACTTGTAACCAACTCTATCATTTCTCGTTCTCCACAATTTAAAATCTCAAGGAATGAGACTCGTGGATGCTTAGCCTAATAAACCAATTAAGGTCTACATAGTTAAGGATACTAGCTAGAGTGAACTTGGATAAGTAAACTCGGGTTGAGTCAAAATATTCACAACGGGCCTAATATATCTAAGATATCTAAACTTGCTAAAACCATTTTATTAAAATGCTAGAAAGTAACAAAAATAAAGGAGACTACAACTAGGCCAAAATAGATAAAAAAATTTGAAAAATGGCAAAAAATTGATTTTCCGGTTAAAATGAGGACAAATACAAGGAAAAGGCCACTTAACTTCGATAGAAGTCCCCCCTACACTTAATATAAACATTGTCCTCAATGTTTAAGCATGTGGGAGTAAACTCCCCTACACTTAGGACATTGTGCACTTTGTTTAAATCTCGTTAAGGAAAAGACAACTAAAGAGATTCCTATTTTAATATTGAGAAATATAAAATAGTGAATCGAAAAGAGTTTAGGATAGAACCGGGAAGAAGGGAACACGGAATCACGGTTCGTCAAAAGTCATCAAGAGTGTGTCTTTGAAGCTCTAATCCCTGAACATGATAAGAAAGAGAACAAGAAACACCAACGGGGCTCCCCCTACACTTATGGTGAAAACAGGAAAGATAGATAGATAATTGGGTTGCCTCCCAAAAAGCGCTTGTTTTTGTTGACCGAGTCACGAGCCTGACTCGTCCCCGAATTAAATGGTCCATGGGGAAGCCTCGAATGTGATACCGGGATCAAAGACCTTGTCCTCGTTCCCGGTTGACATCAACAAAGGAGAGGCGGGGGGATAAGTCTTGAAAGGAAGAAAGGTCCTTTCGACATATGTATAGTATGTGAATTCAAGATCCACGGGAGGTGGGGTGGGTAAAGTTATCACGTTGTCCTCCCCCAAAGACAATAGATGCTGAGCAAACGGCAAAGCCGTATTGTTATCAATCATAGCATAATGAATTGCACCTCCCGGGTCAAAGCACTCATCCTCCGAGATAGTCTCTAAAGGGGAGGATGAAAGGTGCTCGGGAGGGGGACTTGGGACAATATTTTCCTGCAGCAAATTATTAAAAATAATGTCCCCCTCCAAATCATCGTCATCATTACCTGGTGGTATGGAGTGAATGTCGATTTCTTCCAGCAATGGGTCATTATCTTCAACGGGAGGAATAGATGGAGGCAAAGACTCGGAAAGAGGAGGAGAAGTCAACGCTTCGATTTGAGCAATAAGAAGGTGCACTTTCCGTAATCTATCTCGAAGAAGCACGTCGTCAACCTCATCCACAAGATCAAGTTCATAGGTGAACTTCTCGTAGGCCGAAGAGAATAAATCGTCATCACCCGCATCTCCCGGTGGAGATTGAGAAATTTCAAAAGTGAAATTCTCATAGCAGAGAGAAGAATCGTCATCACTAGGATCGACCTCTACCGTAAGAGCAACGTCGTCCTCAGGCTCCATAGCAGGTAAGTCACAAACCTCATCATCCAATACTTTGTCGATACCAACATCACCAAGCTCATGCAATGTATCACAATCCGTAGACACGTTTGGGATATTGAGAGGAGGGATGACAATTGCACTAGGACATTGAGCAGTAAGATCATTCCAAGAAATAGTAGGCTCATCGTCATCATCATCATCATAATAGTATTGACGCACAGGAGGAGGGGTATAATCATTAAGATTAGATACTTGCTCTTGTTGCTGTCTCTTCTCTTTTTCCCATGCTTCTTTGAACCGAACAAAGGCTTCTTGAATGTCCAAAATAATGGCATGCCTTTCTAGAGTAGTGAGTTGTTGATCAATATGAATTCCCTGAGAGGATTGATGATTGAGGGTGTGATGTGGGGGCTCAAAATGTTGAAAACCTGAATTATAGCATGGTTGTGGCTCATAGTAGTTCATCGGTTGGGAAGAATTAGAAACCGTGTTTGGTTCATAATAATCCATGGGTGAAGAAAACTGAGGACACGGATTTTGTTCATAATAATTCATTGGTTGACAATAGGAAGTATCGTGAGGACCCCCACAATTTTGGCAAGAAGGGTAAGGAGAAAAGTCGGGTGTGTCTTGTGGATAGCTATTTTCATTGTCATAATTGTACCCCGGTTCTTGTCCGTGAACAGACGGGTATTGAACCGGGCACGAAACATGCCAATGAGAATCACTTCCACAATAGATGCACGGGGAAAGAGTAGGTAGGTTCAAAAAGGACGAATTAAGTGAGTGGCACAAAGGACAAAATCCTGGTATTAATTGTGTATCTTTGATATCGTTTCCGCACCGCTCACATGTACACCATTGACAAGAGTCGTTCCCGTACAATCGTCGCCCGCACCCGACGCAATGGACATAAAAATCCATAAAGAAAGATAGATAAGCAAGAAGAATATTTTTGGTGCAAAACTTTGAAAAAGAAATGCTTTTTATGATTTTTCAAATGTTTTTGGATTTTTGAAAATTTTTGGACACGAAAAATAACGTTCACAAGTGAACGGGTCCCAAAATCCAACGCGTCATTCACAAAAAACCTTCGATCTTCACGAAAAGAGCCGGCAGCGGCGCCATTTTAATACAATGATTTTTACTCGTTGAAAAAGTTCGTTTTCTCGGTGTCTAATCGAATTGATTTCTGGTTAAATGTGTGACTCAATTGTTTTTGGTTAAGAAAAAAAGAAGTTGATTATCTATAACTAATTAAAAAAAGTAAATGCGAAAAGTATTTAAAAACAAACTAAAGACAAGTACAAATAATAAAAGTAAAACAAGGTGAATATTAAAAACTAAAAGTTAAAACGATATTAAAACTAATAGTAAAACAAATAATAAAATGTAATTTAAAACGAAACAATTAATAAAAATAAATCTAAAAGACGAAATTAACTATCGACTTGAAAATAAAGTTTACTAAATGAAAAAGGAGAGAATAAAACTAAAATGGTACTTTAAAGCTAAACGAGACAAAACCTAAAGCGGGTACTAAATAAAAGATAAAACTTGAACTTTACGAAAAAATATTAATTTTAAAATTAGAAGAAAAATATAACTAAAAATATGTAACTTTCAGAAATAAAATCGGAACAATTTTCAGATTAAACTAAACAAGTACGGAATAAAAATAATAAATAGATAAGCAAGCAAGCTAGCTAGCTAGCTGCTCACTTTTTTGGCGCCAAAACATAGGTCCATCGCAATGTGGTTATTGTATCGGAATGTGTTTTAAGTGTCGCAATATAATTTATTTTTTTATTTTTTTTTTTGTTTTTTTTTTTAATTTAAACTATCGAAATGTCTAAAAAATAAAAACTGTCGGAATAACTAAAGTACCAAAATCCATCGGAAAGTGGCTATAGAAAATTGGGCAGCATTTCGACTTAAAGAAACCTTAAACTCCGTCGGAATATGCGATCGCAATGAGCGATCGCAATCCCGATCGGAATAAGGGGGATGAAACACAAGCCATCGCAAAGTAGAACCAAGAATGGTTATTGCGATGGAACATAAGCTGCCCGTCGGAATGTGGTAAAACCCCAATATTGCGATGAAAACAACCTTAAACCGAAATTGGTGGTAAGCTTAAAACATAATAAGCACATACAATAAGCTACTAAACCGAAACTTGAACAACTTAATAAGCATAAATTTGAAAGCTTTTTAAAAGACAAAATTCATAAACTTTATAAAAACACAAAATAAACAAACTTTAAAAAGACTAAAACTTTTTAAGAAAACTTAAAACAATAAGCTAGACACAAATTAAGCCAATAAGCATGTCAAGCTCAAAGCTTGATTCGTAGGAAACTTAGATTAACCAAAAAATAAACCTTTTCATAAATCAAACATAAAACTAAAACTAATTGTGTAAAGAATTTCGGATTAAGCACAAATAAAAAGCGAAGAAAGGTAGAATAAGATTAAGCTTAAAACAAGAATTAAATTATCAAAGGTGAAGGCTTGATTAAAAACAAGAAAGGAAGATAAAAGATTGGGATCCTAGTGAGAGAAACTGTCACTTTCTCTCTCTAGAATCACCTACAAAAATGAAAGAAAAACTAAGCTAAACTAAAACTAACCAACCCTCCTAAATGAGTTTAGGAGGGTATTTATAGGAAATGGGGAGGTGCATGTGTTGCCTCTTCTTTCTTTCTTTCTTCACGTCTTCTCGTCTTTTAAGTTCTTCGACTTTATCGACTTTGTCTCGGGATTAATTAAACTCGTCTTATAATTTGTTTATTTATTAGACTCGAGTTCTTCGGCTTTTTTTTATTAAACTTCCGTCTTTGACTTTTTCTTCGATAAATCTTCGAATTGGTCTTGGACTTCCGTTCTTTCTCCACTCTTGATCTTTCGACTTCGTCTTTTGTCGTTTTCTTCTATAAAAGCCCGTGAAAGACCGTGTTTTCTTTCCTTTTCACATTTTGACCCTGAAACACATTAAAAACACAAACCACGCATAATTCCGCCATTTACGACATAAAATATACGTTTAGGTCCAGTTTTAATGTAATTAAGTGGTAGAAAAGATGGGTGTTTTCACACCTATCAATTGTGTTTGACAATAAATGTCTTTGTAATTTGTCGTGATCAAAACTAAGAAAGATTAGTTAGCACTAACAATGTTTTTAGGCATTGCTTTGCATTAACAATCTCCCCCTTTTTGATTACGACAAACTATAAACTCATTTACGTAAAATACAAGATTATTTGAATTATTAACGAGTTTATCACTATCATGTATCCCCCTTAGTCGAAGCAAAAAGGTTAGCACAAGTCTTTGAAGAAGAAAAGAACCGGACTTTGCTAGTAGCTCCCCCTTGGTGCTTACTCCCCTTTGCTTGGGGCACCAAGTGAATAGCTAAGGTGACATGCTACACAAAGGTTAGAAGATAGAAAAGAAACACCAATGTATATATGTGCACTACCTACTAACTAACTTGAGAGGGAGGAGGAAAAGAAATCTCAAATTAGAAGTAAGTATTTGCTAAGTATGTCCAAAGAGTGTGTGTTGACAACATCAAAGTTCAATTGATGGAATTGTTGATACAAAAGTTGGGTAGACCGAGCTTGACCCAAATTAAGCTTAATTTGGGGTCTTGTGGACTCCAGCTCTTGCACCAAGTGAAACTTGCTTTGGGGACCCTGCGCACTAAACAGACACCGTTAGGCTTACCGTGGGTTTGTTACCCACGATTAGACTCCGGCATGAGAGTAAGTAATCGATTTGAGTATGTATTGTTTAGGGTATTGTGTGTATCGTACCTTTGTGGAACCTATGGGGTTCCTTTTATACCCGAGAGAGTCCTGGCTGGGCTCTCCTACTCTTGCGGCCAAAGTAAGAGATAATGACCCAAAATAGCTTGATCTTTATCACATAACCAAGGCAAGTGTATATCCCTCTCCGTTAGACGAATATATCTATATGATAGATTATACTCTTGTCTGATCCCCTGTCGCACTGCGACAAGGACTCGGCTAAGTAATTAACCTTATGTGCGACAATGGCTTACCTGGCCTCCTGGGCTTGCGCGCGCACATCACACAAGCATTTAATCCATTCCTGATGGATGCGGGTAGTACCCGATGGTCGGGCTATCCAGCCTAACTAGGGACTATACATCATCATGTCCCCCCAGTCTAGTGGGCGCAGGTTCCAACCGCGGCTACTAGACTATAAACCATTCATGCCCTTGTGCAAAAGTCATTAAATGCAAATACCACGCACAACCCACATGAAATGATTTTCAATAACTATCCACATCAGATTCCACTATCACAACCCTGCATCGAGAACTGGGAAAGACACTAACCACGTCAGAGGAGCCAACTAGCAAACACCTTAGGATGAAAAAAGCATTTTGGACATGTTCCGCAAGATCCCATGCGTCTTGATGACGTATAGTCCCCAGCCGGGTCATGAACCCGGCCCATGGGTACTACCCGTATCCGGCCCATCACAGATGGGTGGAATAATGTCATTCAGGCTTATGGGCTTGGATGAACAGTAACCGCACACATGTGTACGGCCCACGGCCCGGTGCGGCCGACATGGCCGACATAGGGTTAGACAGAATAATATTCTGTCTAGGAATATCTTTATCCCAATAGGAGAGGATATTCACTACCAGGATTAGAAGATAACAATCATTCTAATTCTGGTGGTTATCTCTTCCTTGGGGCCGAAGCATCAGTGAAAGCCCATTAGGGTTTTACTGCCTATAAAAGGAACCCTCAAGGGTTCCACAAAGGTATTACGATTCATACTCTTAACTCACATAAACCCTAAATCGATTACTTACTCTCACGCCGGAGTCTAATCATGGGAAACATTCCCACGGTAAGCCTAACGCGTGCTGTTTAGTGTGCAGGATCCCAACCAAACGATTCACTTGGTGTAGGAGCCGGAGCCCAGCCAACCCGAATTAAGCCTAATTCGGGTCTAGCAAGGATCAACCAACTTTTGCATCAACAAGTTGGCGCCATCCGTGGGACCCATAACATTAAGCTAGAACAAAACCTCATCTCGAATTTCCAATGACGAAGGGGCATCCGCAAGCTAACCCCAGGAACGTGAATCCCAGGAACCCGAAGTCCCAAGGGGAAGGGATTCTCATCCCCACTCAATCACCTAGCCGCCTCGCAGGCGGGCCGGGTAACCGTGGCAGTTTTCAGCCCTTGGAGGTGACGAGCACGATCTCCATGACACCCCCACCTACTTCAACCCTGGACAACCCTGATCCAGGGAGTGCGCCAAACCCTCCTAACAAGGAACCGCGCAGACCCTCGACGGAGGAAGAAGTGGAAGTCCTACCACTCAGCGAGGAGGATCTTACTCGAGTTCTCACGCAGAACTTCGAGAGGATCGTCTCGGGGATCGCATCAAGGTTGAATCTGGGGAGGAACCTCCAATCCAGACTCAACTTTGGCGACACCGGACCAATCACCTCCTCCCAAAATCAGAGGAAAAGGAGAGCTCGGCCTCCGGAACAGGGTACCTTTGAGGAAACCCCTCAACCCCGGAATGTGTTTGAGCGCATAGGAGATCGCCTTATGCAGGAATTAATGCATTCTCGAGAAGGAGAAAGGTCGGATGGCTCACCCAAGCGACCAGATCGAGAGCTGGCCAGAACCACACGTCGCCCGAGTGTGTGGGACAGGATGAACACTAGGAAAAAGGCTCCTGGTTCATCCCAAAAAAGTGGTCCCTATTCAAAGGATGGGCACCACCGCCGTCCCCGGACCCGTCCGGAGAGGACTCAGATGACCATCTGCCTAAGCATCGCCGGCCTAGGCGCACCCCTCCACCACCACCAAACAATGATGAGTATTATGGTGGCCCTTACTATCGAGATACGGAAGCGGAGGATCTTTCACGTCCATGGTGTGAACCATGGGATGACCCTAGGCTCACTCGGCCATGGGCGGATCCCAGGGAAGATCCGTTCACCCTCCGCATACGGAACTATTCTGAGGACACCAAACGTCGCATGCCGGCGTGTATCAAGACTTATGATGGGTCCGGTGATCCGGTGGATCACCTTAAAATATTTGATACGCATGCTAAAATTGAACGATGGCCCATGCCTATATGGTGCCAAATGTTCAATTCGACCTTGATCGGAAACGCCCGTGACTGGTTTGAGGCACTCCCTCCATGGAGCATTGATAGTTTCACGGAACTACGCACTGCGTTTGAGAACAATTATACTCAAAGAAAGAAGTATAATAGGGATCCGGTCTCGTTGGCAACTGTCAAGCAACGGCCGGGGGAGTCCACAGAAGCCTTCACTGAACGCTTCAATGATGAGTGCACGCGCACAAGAACCATGCCGGAGCTCCTGAAAATCTCTGACTACATGCACGCCATAACAGATAGAGAACTGATCAGGCGCCTCAATGACAAGCGTCCAGAGAGATATGATGACCTCATGGAAAGGGTCAGAAATTTCATAGAAGGAGAAACAGCTGTTGCCGCGGCCTACCCATCCCGAGGAAATGGGTACCGGTCAAATGATCAGTCCCGGAGGCAGTCGGGCGGTCAAGGCAATCAGAACAATAACAAGGGCTCAGACTATAAGAGCCAAAGCAAAGAAGGACGGAAGGACGATAAGTTCACCCCCTAAAGATGTCCTACCGGGAGATCTTGCTGACGGAAGGGGCGAACTTCCCAAGGCCTCCCGCAATAACCACTCCGCCGGAACGTCGGCAAGGAAGTCGCTTCTGCGAGTTCCATAATGACAAAGGCCATGGTACGGAGGAATGTATCCAACTCAAGAAGCATATCGAGTCACTGATCAAATCAGGTAAACTCAAGCACCTAGTTAAGGATTGGAAGGATGGAAAAGACAACAACAAGAAGTATGACAAGAAGGATCCCCAAAAGGACAAACCTTCGACTATATACATGATCCAATCCAGACAGCGCCGCACGAGGCAGAAAGTTGGCCAAAAATTTTCACGCGGCAGGGAAATATCATTCCCTCCCATCACAGCAAGCGATGTGATTGATGCGCCTCTCACTATTGAGATAAGCATTGGAACACATGATGTTCGTCGCATGTATGTGGATGGAGGATCGTCAGCAGAGGTACTGTATGAACACTGTTTCGTGCAGTTATGCCCAGAAATAAGAAGCCAATTAGTACTGGCCACGTCGCCGCTTATTGGCTTTAGTGGAGACACTATTTGGCCGATAGGACAATTACGTTTGCTTGTAACCATTGGGAATGAGGAACATTCCACTACGGCGTGGATGAACGTCATGGTGATACGCTCACACTCTCCGTACAATGGGATCATAGGCAGACCAGGCATTTTGGCTATACGGGCAGTACCCTCTACGGCACACGTAATGATCAAATTCCCCGTCGAAGGGGGAATCGTTACCATTTACAACACAGTCGTACCAACATCCGAGTGTCACACCGTGACAACACCGGCTCCACCTGTCCCACCCAAGGATGGATCACCACCTCCCAATTGGAAGGTAGCCATTCACCCTGACTATCCGGAGCAGGAGGTATCCATAGGAGGGGCGCTCTCGGATAGCGGCAAGAGGGCCATGTGCTCTCTTTTAAGTGCAAACCTAGATATATTCGCATGGGAGCCAAAGCATATGACAGGCGTGCCACGTGCGATAGCAGAGCATAAGCTCCAGATCCGCCAAGGGTACCAACCCATAAAGCAAAAGAAGCGCGGCCAGGAGCCTGAGCGCAGCCAAGTGATATTGGAGGAAGTACGGAAACTAGTGGATGCAGGCATCATGCACGAGGTATATTACCACGAGTGGTTGTCCAATCCGGTCATGGTCAAGAAACATGACGGAAGTTGGCGCATGTGTGTGGATTTTACGGATCTAAACAAGGCCTGCCCACAGGACTGTTACCCGTTACCGGAAATAGACTGGAAGGTGGAGTCCCTATGTGGGTATCCTTTTAAATGCTTCTTGGACGCATATAAAGGGTATCACCAAATCCAGATGGCGGAGGAGGATGCAGAAAAAACGGCGTTCCATACGAGCCAGGGCGTGTATTGCTATACGAAAATGCTGTTTGGACTGAAGAACGCCAGTGCTACATATCAGCGGTTGGTGGACAAAGCTTTTGAATCACAGATAGGCCGCAACTTGGAAGTCTATGTTGATGACTTGGTGATAAAAAGTCACACGGAGGAGGCACTTCTCCGGGATGTCCAAGAGACATTCGACACGTTGAGAAGGATTAACATGAAGTTAAATCCAAAGAAATGTACGTTTGGGGCAACGGAGGGAATGTTCCTTGGATATTTGATTGATCCAAACGGCATCAAACCTTGCCCAGAGAAGACGGACGCAGTGATACAACTGCCGTCCCCTCAGACACGGAAGGAGGTGCAGTCCTTGAATGGGAAGTTAGCCGGGCTGAATAGGTTCCTATCTAAATCCGCAGAGAAGTCATTACCCCTATTTAAGACACTCAAGAAGTGCATTAGAAAGGGAGACTTCCGCTGGACGAAGGAAGCCGAGGAAGCCTTCGGCCAACTCAAGCAGCATCTTGCATCTCTCCCTATGCTAGTAGCTCCCCGGCCAAAGGAGGAACTCATTATGTA
This sequence comes from Glebionis coronaria, assembly GCA_025667525.1. Taxonomy (NCBI): domain Eukaryota; kingdom Viridiplantae; phylum Streptophyta; class Magnoliopsida; order Asterales; family Asteraceae; genus Glebionis; species Glebionis coronaria. The sequence goes on from CM046874.1 coordinate 555,259,558, forward strand.
TCTCTCAGCTACTCATGGCGCAATAAGCGCGGTACTTATGATGGATAGAGATACAGTACAAACTCCGGTCTATTTTATAAGTAGAACACTACAAGGGCCGGAGCTGAATTACTCCTCCATGGAAAAATTGGTGTTAGCACTAGTGTTTGCTACAAAGCGGTTGCGCCGGTACTTTCAGGCGCACCTAATTGTAGTCATTACGGATCAGCCAATCAAGCAGGTTATTTCTAGACCAGATGTGGCAGGGAGGCTACAGAAATGGAGCATCCTATTGGGGGAGCACAATATATCTTACAGGCCAAGGACGGCTGTTAAAGGCCAGATCTTGGCAGATTTCCTGATCAAGAAGCCGGATGAGGAAGGGCCAATCATCAAGCAAGACGAGATCCCAACAGAACCATGGATGTTATTCACGGACGGATCTTCGTGTACGGACGGGTCCGGAACAGGTCTCATCCTCACAAATCCAGAAGGAATGGAATTTACGTACGCCCTCCGTTTTGAGTTCACGGCCACCAACAACGAAGCGGAATATGAAGCATTAATTGCGGGTTTAAAAATCGCCGCTAGAATGGGAGTCCGCAACCTTGAGGCCTACGTGGACTCACGGCTTGTAGCGAACCATATTCTAGGTGGGTACGTGGATAAGGAGGACAACATGGTCAGGTACTTGGAAAAAGTCAAGTCACTAATCGCGAATTTCAGTAAGTTTTCCATCAAGCAGGTGCCAAGGGGCGAGAACAAGAAGGCGGACGCTCTTAGCAAGATCGCATCCACAAGCTTCGCTCACTTGTCTAAACAAGTCTTGGTGGAAATACTCAAGGAGAAATCTATAAGGGAAGGGGAGGTTGTTGCTATAGTTGAAGAGGATGGACCTACATGGATGACCCCAATCATCAACTATTTGGCTAGTGAGACTCTTCCAGACGAGGAAAAAGCAGCGTGGCGCATCAGAAGGAAGTCGCAGCATTTCGAACTTCGAGAAGGCATCCTTTACAAGCGCTCTTTCTTGCAGCCGTGGCTGCGGTGTGTTGGGCCACGCCAGGCCGCTTACGTAATCAGTGACATACACGAAGGGTTGTGCGGCATGCATGCAGGTCCACGATCCGTGGTAGCTAGAGCCTTACGAACAGGATATTATTGGCCTACCATGCACAGAGACGCGCGCGATATGATTCGCAAGTGTAGTGATTGCCAAGTGCATAGGCCAGTACCGCGGCACCCGCAGCAGGAACTTACACCTATCACGTCTCCATGGCCATTCTATAAGTGGGGAATTGACATTGCAGGACCATTTCCCGTAGCTGTGGGAGGAGTTAAATTCTTGATTGTTGCAATGGACTACTTCACACGATGGATAGAGGCAAAGGCAGTCAAGTCTATCACAGGCAAACAGGTTAAGAAGTTTGTTTGGGAACATATTGTGTGCCGTTTTGGTCTACCAGGAGAAATCATCTCGGACAACGGCAAACAGTTCACGGACAACCCATTCAGAGATTGGTGTGCATCATTGAACATCAAGCGGCGCTTCGCATCTGTTAAGCATCCGTAGACAAACGGCCTTGTCGAACGAGCAAATAGAAGCTTGGGGAATAGCATCAAGGCGCGTCTGGATGAACGAAGTGGCAAATGGGTCGATGAGTTATCACATGTGCTATGGGCGCATAGAACTATGATCAAAACAACCAACGGAGATACTCCATTTGCATTGGCTTACGGCACTGAAGCTGTTATACCAGCAGAAATAGGAATGCCTACCATCCGCACGGCGGAGGTTAATGTCGTCACGAACGATGAACAGCTGCGAATCAACCTGGATCTGTTGGAAGAAAAAAGGGAAATAGCAGCCATCAATGAGGCTAAGTCCAAGGCTAAGATGAAGGCTTATTATGACGCCAAGGTCAAAGGTGTTTCTTTTCGACCGGGAGACTACGTGTATCGTGCTAACGAAGCAAGTCGAGCGGAGAACACATGAAAGCTGGGCCCTAAGTGGGAAGGACCGTATGAAGTCACTGAAGCCTTGGGACGGGGCGCGTACAAGCTACGTGACATGGATGGCCGCGACCTCGAGCGCACATGGAATATTTCCAATCTCAAAAGGTGCTATCTTTGAAAGCTACGGCTTCCGCATGGGTACTTCGCTATGTGCGGTCTTAATAAAGAACCATGCGGTTTTATCTGTTTTGTTTTTCTTATGTTTGTTTAGATTCCTTTCTTGTTTTTTAGGACTTGTCATTATTGTTCAAACAAAAGTGTAAACATTCTAATAAAATGTCGTGGTGCCTAGCTAGCTCCACGGCCTGTTTCGTGCAAATCATTTTTTAGATTTTTTGTTAGTTGTATGAATTTTACTTATATCATAATATGTCATGTTTTATTCATGTGCATTCTTTCAAATTACTGTACATGTACTATACGCCTCCAGGCGGGGTAAGAGGATTAAGTGAACCTACTAATTCAACTTGCCGCGTAAGAGGGATGCAACCCCAGCCGCACGGATCATGTATCCTTACTAGACACCTTACTCACAAGACGTTGGGGTAAGTTCCATATGCTGAAGCCGCACAGTGCTCCGCATAGTAAAGACGCACGTCGCATGTCTAGTAAATTATAGACTTGTATGTATTTTCTCTCTTTGTGTGTAAGACGTGATATATCATGCAGTATTGTGGTACAATATTTAAACACAGTCAAAATACACAAGTTTCCAAAATAGATAACAAAATTGTCGTGGTCACTCACGGACTTATATACAAAATACAAATATTGTTAGCCGTGTACATGCACGGACGAATAGAAAAAATACATATTCATAGGTTACAAACCAAAGTGTCTGAAAGGGATCATAAAGTAGGAGCATCCTACATAGAGGGGAAAAACTTACCCATTTCCACTTGCTCTTCGACCAGACACGACAACCACTCATCACTTTCTTTCCGCTTCTGGGATTGAGCCGCAGTCCTCTCCAGCACCACACTTAGGGGTTCTTCGTCAAGCACGATCCTGGTTACGTCCTCGTATATGGGGAGTGTCAGGTGGCTGGGGGATGGAGTGAAGGAAGCACCGGAGGACGCGCTAAGACTGAGCCTTTCCATAATTTCCATATTTGGCGCATCTTTGGTGGCCTCCAGCTCATCCAAGAATGGATAGTGCAGATCTCGCATCGCGGCCATGGAGGCAGTCATCTTGCTAGCAGCTTCAGGCTTAAAGAAGGCATGATTGGTAACGTCCTCCCCTTTCGTGATCAGCTCAGCGGCCTCAACCATTCCCTCGTGCCGTCCGTGGTCAATACCATTAGACACAAGGCTCGCGAATTGTTGCACAAATTCCAGGGCCTCTAGTACCTTCATGACGGCCAGGCGTGCTCCATGCCTAACCATCCACCTTCGGCCGGCAATAGCTGCTCGCAGTTGGGGGCATAGCACATTGTCACGCTCAGCAGTGAGGGCATCAATCATCAACTCTTTTTGGGCAAATGCCTCTTTTAGCTCTTGGATGACAGCCCTCTCGTCGGCAAGTTCCCTTTGTACTTTCTCCATGCTCTGGACGGCCAGGTGCGCGTCTTCTAGTTTATTGTTAAGCACGTCTACTTGGCTGGAGTACGAATGGGCAGAAGCTTCCGCCGTGGCTACCTATAAGAAATAACATGTTAGCATATATTTCTTTTATAATATGGGTGGTGCGGCACGAATATGTACCTTGGTGGTTGCAGCATCTAGTTGTGACTCAAGATTGGCCACTTGTTGGTCGTATTCACTCGCACGGGCTGACTGTTTTTTAATGGTCGCCTCGGCACTGGCCAGTTGGGATTGGAGGTCGGCAATTTGAGCTTCATTATCTACAATCATCTTCTCCCTCCGTCCAACTTTCCTCTTGAGAGATTCAACATGCCCAAGTGCGGCTTCAAACCTTACCCTCATCGAGGTACCCATCGCCATTTGGTGTACCAGGGCCCCATTATACTCATCCGCCAAGTCTGCATGACTGAGCGAATTTACCTCTCGCACCAAGCTTGGTGGTATGCAATTATTGAGGTACTCCCGGCACTCATCGGCGTCCCTCAGTCGTGATGCCGTTGTGATATTCCATATAGGATTGAACGGTTGAGGGGGGCCGGACGCTGGGGGGTCTTGGGAAGCTGTGGGGGACCCTTCTTCAAAAACAGGGCCGGAATTTGTGGGGGCCGTGGGGTTTCCTTCCATTTCTTTTCCTTTCCCCTTATCAACTTGGGTGTCAGAAGGAGGTGCGGCACCAGTCTGGTCGTCCCTGTGAAACAAGTATTAGGAAATATCTTAAGTATTGCTTACAAGGAAATTAGTCATTCTTACATATTAGGATGGGGTCTTACATGTCGTTTCTTGCTAATTCGGAGGCGGTTGGGGCAATCTGAGTGACGGGATCGACATGAGCGGCCCGGTTAGCCTCGGAATCCTGGGTAGCACTCCCGACAGATTGATACAAGGGGTGGTCTTCTCGAAGTTTCTTGGCAGGAGCGTTGTGTTCACCAATCTCGACTGAAGCAGTTCTCCTCACACGGTTACTTCTTTTTCGGGTACGCCTGGCGACGGGCTGCGTTGTTGTTTCGTCGATCTCCTCCTCGACTTCATCTTCTTCCTCTTCTTCCAGGTTGACTTGTTGTTGTACTTCTTCATCATCATCGCCCATCAGTCGGCGAATGCTGGAGGTGGTTAGTTCAATATTATCCCCCTGCTGCTCCCTATGTGGTGAGGAGGGCCCGGCTCCTCCTTCATTCACCTGGTTATCACCATCAACATTGTTTCCATGATCTTCCTCGTCCGAATGAGGATCTGGCACGGCTTCAAGAGCAACCGTCACGGGTCGGGTATGCTCAAGAAGGGGTTGTTCATTCTCACGGAGAGGACGAAGACCCTCCGGTACAAGCTTCGGGTCGCCCTGGCGCAAAAGTCCAAAGAAGTTCATTTCTGTTTAGCACAAAACAACATATGTTAGCTATTTATCAAATAATTGTATGCATTTTTTGCGTACGGATGTTAGCCTACCTTCGCCCTTCCTTCTCCAAAAAACGGGATACCTATTGGATGGACCAAAGTAATTACGGCTAATTCATAGCAAACATAGGAATGATTCGGGAAGGTTTCTATGGAACCCAGTCCTATTCAGATCTAACTCTTGGGAATGACGGGTGTTGTATGTACTTGTGTGCGGCTTGGGGTCGTGAGGAATCCTAGTTCTAATGATGTAATCGCCCGGCCATACCACTGCGTCAATGAAAAAGTAGTGATCATACCAATTTTTCAATGAATCCATTGGTTTCTTGTGCGATTGGGGACTGTTGGAGGCTTGTTTCTTAAAAGATACCCAACCGTTTACTATGTTGGGAACATAAAAGAGCCGGAATAATTCTACGGTTGGGGGGATTCTCCTAGCACGGCAGAGGATCTCGAATTGACTAATCTTACAGGCACCTATGCAGTGGAGCTGACTAATGTGTACATCATAGTATCCTAACAGATCTACAAGAAAGTGGGTGAAGGGGATGCGGTAATTAGCCGCATCAAAGAGGCGAGTATACAGGCCAATCTTACCCGCTGGAGCCTCAGTTATGAGGTCTCCGGCGCCAGGAAGTGAGGGGTGTAGGTTGGTAGGGATGAAATAGTTTGTACAAAAGTGGTTTAATTGGTCTTGGGTCATGACATTCAGCACGGATCCAATGGTAGGGCTGTTTCTATGAGCCATTACTAAAAAAAAGTGTAAGGACGTGGTGTTCTAACCTGCGTGTGAAGGGATCCGTGCGTATTGGGTTCAAGCTAAGAGGAAAGCTTTAATGGCAGAAATGGAGGTTATAACTGTGTGTTTCACACAGCCGTGGGGGTGGCTTATTTATAGGGTTGCCTCATGGGTCACGACCTGTTGGATGTGTGACACGTGTTGGCCACTATCTTAATCGTGTGGCTAGGGGGCAAGTGGCAAGTGAAACGTCAGGCGGGACCCACGGGTCACTTCTGACTCAAACGTTTGCACTGCTCGAGTTTCTGACTGTTTGCACTTTTGTCAGTCAAACAAGTCAGATGAATAGTTATTAATGTCGGGTTATGCGGCTCTTACGTGAGACTTGACATTTAATGCTATATTTAATTTGTATCGGTCTCTATATGCGGCTGAGATATTGATGAGATAACTTCCTAAGCCAGGTTGCCACGTGCGGCCAATACAAATTCACTTGGTGAAATTGTTATCTTGTTTTTTCCTTGGTACGTTCAGGGAGCATCTTGGTAGTCTAGAGGTTACATCTATGGTCGTAACAACTAGACTGGGGGGACATGATGACGTATAGTCCCCAGCCGGGTCATGAACCCGACCCATGGGTACTACCCGTATCCGGCCCATCACAGATGGGTGGAATAATGTCATTCAGGCTTATGGGCTTGGATGAACAGTAACCGCACGCATGTGTGCGGCCCACGGCCCGGTGCGGCCGACATGGCCGACATAGGGTTAGACAGAATAATATTCTGTCTAGGAATATCTTTATCCCAATAGGAGAGGATATTCACTACCAGGATTAGAAGATAACAATCATTCTAATTCTGGTGGTTATCTCTTCCTTGGGGCCGAAGCATCAGTGAAAGCCCATTAGGGTTTTACTGCCTATAAAAGGAACCCTCAAGGGTTCCACAAAGGTATTACGATTCATAATCTTAACTCACATAAACCCTAAATCGATTACTTACTCTCACGCCGGAGTCTAATCGTGGGAAACATTCCCACGGTAAGCCTAACGCGTGCTGTTTAGTGTGCAGGATCCCAACCAAACGATTCACTTGGTGCAGGAGCCGGAGCCCAGCCAACCTGAATTAAGCCTAATTCGGGTCTAGCAAGGATCAACCAACTTTTGCATCAACACGTCTATAGTGCACATAAATGCAGTCTGACAGACATCCAACCTTCTTCTTTGCCTATCCGAAAAATCCTTCCAACCATTGATAAAAATAGGAGGAAACAAAACGTCGAACAACAAATAATACCAACTCTACCCTCGTTTCAAAATATTTGCAAAGAAAAAATGGTAGCACAGCTGTTTGACGTGATTTCCCGTATAACAGAACAAGAACTCTCCCGCTTCATCATGAAATACCACATATCTTCAGATCTCCATCCTGCTGTACCCGATCCACAAGCACATATTGGATGTTTCCCGGATGGAAAAATTGGTATATTCACCAGGTTCATCGAGTTTTCCAACAATCGCATACCCCTAAGTCGCTTTCTGATGGATATACAAAGCTACTACAGTATACACCTTTCGCAGCTGCGTTTTATAGGCGGCACCAAAATCTCAAATTTTGAAATAAACTGCTTGCTTAAGAATGTTGACCACACAATAAACCTTTTCCGCGCCTTCTACCAACCCTCGTGGATAAACGGGTGGATATCTTTTGCAAAACGCCCTGGTTACAGTGTTACTCGGTAAACCTAGATTCACTGAAGAAGTGGAACAATAAGTTCTTTTGGGTAGATAAAGTTGTATTTCCATTTGATTACAATTTCATCACTCCTGAGACAATGATGAAAGATGACCGCCCTATTGCTGACTCGTACAATGAAGCAGACGCGCAGGTAATTACCACCGACTGGATACCAATGCAGGAATACCCAGAGGCCCTTCTATACGCCCTAGGACTGAGCCATACATCAACCCTTCCTGCAAACCACCTCCCCAATACTTTGATGAATTCAACCATGGTAAGGACCTTGTAGTCAAAAAAATTTAAAAATGCAAACAACTTATGCGCATATACTCACATATGCCTCATACTTCTGCATAACTAACTTATACGCAGCTTGTGAAGCGCGAGAATCCATGCGCTGTGACTATGCGCGCTCGGCCTTTCACACCATTCGAGCTATCAAATGGATGGCGCATTGGCCAACGTACCGTGGCCCTGGAGTTCCCTTCCCCAAAACCTAGACGACGGCAGTGAATGCTACTCCCATCCGAAGTGTGCCATATATCATAGGGTCTTCGTCAGAAGAAACGAATCTGGGAGGGGAGGGAGACCATGGTTTCGAAGGGGTCCCCGACACAGGCCCACCAGAAGAGAGCATACCGGTTCTTAGTTATAAAAAATTACCGTGCTCCCCCACATAACAAATTCCAAAAGGGGGTGAACACTGCAAACTAGACCTCGCGCCGATGTGACTTCGTAGGGAATACTCTCAAGGCTGCGGGAAAAGACAAATATGTCCAGGTACATCACCACGCCATTCCTTATCATTAGCTTGAATCAAACAATGCATGCACTTTCCTAACACTCGTAGGGAATTAAATTTGCAGCTCCTATGTTGCAACGACCAAAGCTGGAGCAAGCACCTCGAAGTCTACCAAATTCGTGCTCTCCTGGAAATGTACCCGTTCATGCGTACTGGACTACACAACAGTATGTGAGGATTTTCTCCACCACTTACCTCCCCCTGGTCGTGCCCAACACTTGCAGGAAATGCCCGCCACAACACTAATGAGAGAGTTGGACACAGTTACCTCACAAGAAATAACTCTAGTCGCGCATTTGAAAAAGAAGGTATCGTAACTATTAGAGCAACTGGCACAGGCAAATGAAAAGTTCCACCAAGCAGCAGAACAAAAAGACCGTGAACTCACATTTGCCATGTGCGAACTTGCACGTTTGCGTGCTGTGTCCAGCATAAATTCCAGATCCCTCCAATATTTAGAGGATGAAAAGGCAACATTATCTTAACTTATAGATCGCGAGCGCTGCTTGCGTGTGAAGTAGGAGGATGAAAATCGCTAGGCTATGTCGAAGCTGGAAGAAGGTATGAGTGCCCTTACTGTAAATTGTAACAACTTTGTTGCCAATTGTCATAAAGATATGGCTAAGAAATCCGAGATTCTAAAGTATATGAGCATCGATTTTGATGAAGAGCTGTATCCACACCTCACCGCTGTGTGCACGGAGAATCATTGGTTAATAAAGCATGGCCTGCAATTAGATGCGAAAAGTTCCATGGAGCAGCCCAACCTCCATAGAGTTATCAAGGATATCTTCGATGCTGCGCGGCTACTAGGACAAAGCCTCGCCATGGAGCGCGCCTTGAAGGAGAAGTAACTAACCAGACCCCTGGAGGGTAGTGAAATTTACTCCAGGTACGCGTAAGAACTCTTTGATGCTGCATTCCACAGACTAGAAGGCCTCCCACTGCCCATCATAGACCGCCTTAAGAAAGACCAAGATTTTCCCATAAGTGTGGCCATGGTCGGCCTTACCTTAGCAAGTCGCGCAGAAAGAATGGAAGAAGGTCCTCCTGCCCTGGCCAAACCGGATTTTTCTCAACTACAGGTCTCTGTCTACATCTCTGGTGCACCAATAATGATCTCACTAGAAGACAAGTTGAAACAACACATGAGACGTGTTGTGAAGGAGAACTGGACTTCAACTAAAGGTGTCACTATTAGTTTAGGTTTAGCACACCCTAGTCGATCCGGTGGTGCACCAGTTAGCCTGCCTTCCATCGATGTGTATCAGACTCACGTGCTGTAATGTATGAAGGAGGCATGGGTACAACATTCCGCGTCATTGAACCCGGCGCACCGCAGGTTGAAGAGGTCGCTATCAGCGAACGACCTCCTATAGAGGGAACCTTTCTTTACCATTTTTCTTGTACTAACTACGCATAATAACTTTGTAAACTAAGGAGTTTGTATAATTTTTATGACAACCCGTATTTTTGCCAATCCGTAGCGTCCTGCGCTATGCTTACGTTCTTTGTTTATATACGTGTGTCCAGGTGTCTGTATTCACGCCTGAGCGAGACAGAACGCCTATTTTATGAGTACAGTCATTGGAGTGTAACTCTAAACTTATGGGCGAGTCGAAAGTCATTACGTGTGGTCCCGCCACTACTACCATAAGCAATGTCATAAAGAATGACAAGTTTGTTAGGCGTGCACACTTTGTCTTGTGAATATCCGTCAAAAAGTATGTGGACTGCTGCACTTACCACAACGTCTTGTGGGAAGCTGTCTAACAAAGGATACCTAATCCGGCGCTGTTGGGGGTGCATCCCTCTTACACGACAAGTTTAATTAGTAGGGTAAACTTAGTCCTCTTATTTCACCGGGAAACGTTTATTGTACATGTACACCGGAAGGCCAAATTTATATATATTTTAGAGAAGAAACAATTCTCTTATGCATAAAAGATAGAAAAGAAAAAAGATAATGTGGGCTGCGGAGCTAGCTAGGAACCATAGCGTTTTATTCATACTCTTTGCCAATGTTGAAATAAATAACAAAAAAGGAAACCCTAAAAAACGACAATAAAGAAAAAATACATGGATCCTTATTGGGGCTATTAGTAGCCAAGGGAATGGTCCATGCTAACTGTACAATATCTCAGGGAGAATATCGTCCACAATTCTGGCTGCCTCTCAACTCACTTCTTGTAGGGATGGATACTGACTCCACATAGCCATGCGCACTCATCCTAGTCCGCAAGATTCCTTTGCTTGCCTGACCGCACCGTTGTGTGCTTCGTGTTGCTGGTAGTACGCCGATACGATACCGCTGCCGCATGGTGCGTGTAGTTATCCTGGTTGCGGGGGCGACTGCTCCCCTACGTTGTTGCTGGTGGTTACCTTTTGACGGGAGCACTGTTGCTGCGCACCACGCCATATTTCCAATTGATGTTGCTAGGGAACCCAGAGTACGCCCCAACTTTGAGAATAGTCCTCCTTCCTCTGCGCCTTTGGTTGAGAGTGGGCCAGTAACCATGTTAGAATTTGTCCTACGTCTTGAGTTCGCTTGGGATCTTTGACAACGCGCCACTCTTTTGCAAGCATCCTTATGTATAAATGGCCAAAAGTACCCTGAGGGAGTGACTTCCTCAACCACAGCTACCGGGCCACGAGGACATACTCTTCTGTGCGCGGCTTCCAGCACTGCCCGCATTTGATCTGGTGCTAAGCATTGCAACCTCCGACCGTTACCTGATTGTCTGTACAACGTTCCTTTGACAATTTTAAAGTGCCTAGCTCACACCTGTATTTGCCTAGCTTTCCTTCTACTGCTTGGCAACTTGTTATGTTTAAAAAACTTTCTAATAGGTGTCATCCATGTTGGTGATTCAATGTCCGCACTCACATTCTTGTGCAAGATAAAATCGACTATAACGTGACTAGGAGGCTTATCCATGTCCACAACTAAAAGTTAGTCAATGTCCACCGAGATTTCGCCCTTCTTTTCTACAACCCTTCGGATAGCAAATTCTGCGAACTATGCCGTCATGTCCCGTATCCTTTCGGTGTACTGGATTAGCATATGCCCTCGTGGCTCGCATGACCCGTCGATCTTACTTGCTACCAGGGGTTTGTATGTGTATGCCACTAGGCTCCTCACGCCCATTCTAAGTGCCAATCTGAGACCTGCTATGAGGGCTTCAAAATCTGCTTCCATGCTAGTTGTAGGGAAGTCAAACAGCAATGCGTACGTGATTTTTATGTCGCCCTGGTTCGTGAGGATGAACCCTACATCTGGTCCTCCGTTCCCTGCGAAGCCTGTCGAGAAGAGGACCCACGGGAGCCCTGACAGCGAGGCCTCGCGTACGGATATGCTCTTCGCCTAAGACTCTTCCGAGATATGCCTCCTTCTTTTTATCTGTGGGTTGGGTTATATATCGTGCTGGCACCTGTCTACATGCTTCCTTTTAGCGCTTGTGCTAAAAGTACTGTTACCCCCTTAGAGTGTGTCTATGTTACGGATGGTAACTACTCCATCTTGTATTGGAAATTTGAACATACCATGTGTTGTGGAAGGTACTGTGCGCAATGTCTTTAGTGTCGGCTGTCCAATTATCCCGTTGTACGACGATTGAGACCGCACAACCATGAAGTCCATCCACTCTGTCGTCGAGTGTTATGCGTTTCCAATGGTCACCTGTGTGCAGATGTGTCCCAGTGGTCGATTCTTATCACTGCTAAACCCTGTGAGGATCTATGCTGTATCTTCTAGCTCCTTCCTTATTTCCCATGAGAGCCGTGCGAGACAATGTTCGTTTAATATGTTCACTGCAGACCCCCCCATCGACGCACATGGCTTCTATTGTGTGGTCCCCGTGGGCTATGTCAATTGTCAACGACCCGACTCTATAGTCCATAATTGAAAGAATAGGGAATGCTATTTCTTAATCGTGCGAAAATTCCGCGACCACCCTTCTTTGCATGAAAGATTTTTCCCTATCTACCATGTATATGGTATAGGTTTATCCTTATGTTTCTTCACTTCAACCTTCTTCGCATCCGTGTTCTTTCTCCAATCTCTTATCAGGTGGTTCAGCTTTCCTGTTTTTACCAAGCTCTCAATGTGCCTTTTCAGCTTTCCTGTTTCTCCAATCTCTCAATGGTATTCGTGGTGCTTCGTGTTATCCCGTTTATCTGTTGGTCCCATCATTGGGCTAGGCTTTAGAAAACTTGCTCCTTCTGATAGGAATATATCTTTGGAGGTTTTTTGCAGCGGTGTGAACTTGCAGTTGTTGTTGTTGCGCCCTTGTTTTGCCGCTCCTTGGAAGTCCAACGTGCGACTGATGTTTTTCCCATATAATTGTTTCTTGGTCCTGTCTTGGTACTTGTAGCCTGACGCCATCTGTCGGCTATCTGCTGCTGCAGTTTCTCCTTGAATAAACGCTTGGACCTTTTTCATTACCCCGTCAAATGTTGCCGGGGTTCTGTCGTTCAACTTTTTTATTAGGTCCGGATTTGTGATGCCTATGAGGAATCCAGAAACTTTTAGAATCTCCGAGCAATCCTTAATCTGGTTGCATTCAGATTTAAAGCGCTCCATGAAGTCTTCTAGGCTTTCGTTATGCCTCTGTTTCACTCTCGCAAGTGAAACCGGGCTTTTGTCATACTTCTTCTGCTGCACATAGTTTCTTCGGAACGCTCTCCGAAGTTCTTCAAACCCATGAATGCCCCTTCGCGGGAGACGGTCGAACCATGTTTGAGCGTTCCCGATGAGCATCGAGTTGAACATATGACACCACATGGCTTCTGGCCATTGCTTTATCCCTTCCTGAGATTCAAACACTTTTAGGTGATCATCTGGATCCGACGTACAGTCGTAGGTCTTGATGTTGGACGGCATGCGTCTTTTTTTGTTATCCCTGAAAGTAGTTATGCGTTCTAAAAACGCGCTTCCTTTATCTCGACGCCATGGCAAGGTCCATTGATCTTCACCTTGTATCCTTGGTCTTTTTGGTGCCCTGCAGTGTTTTCTGTCGTAGTCAGAGGAATCAGAGTCCTCAGTGGATGAAGGAGAGATATTTTTATGGAGGGGGTGGCGGTCGCTATGATTAGAGTCCGAGGAATCTTCACTTGAAGAGACCCTCTTACGCCTCCTTCTAGTGCTCTTACTCCTTTCCTGAACTTGCAGATCCTGAGATGAATCTCCTTCCAAGGGGCCCAGTATTTTAAGGGCGCTTTGTCTACTAGTAGAGTTAGGTCCTAGTCTGTCCTTCACGCTTATGCGCCGATGGTCATTGACTGGTGTCATGAAATCATCCTCTTCCCTTGAGTCCCTGGAGCTGTCTGAGGACGATGCGTCTTCAATGAGAGGCGCATCCGAAGGGGATGCTGGTAAGGACGACAACGGGTCGGGTTCGGCTTGGGTTTTAGAGAACCCGTACCCGCACCCGTTTAATATATCCAAACCCGCATCCGCCCCCTATACCCGACGGGTACCCGATAAGTATTACCCATCGGGTTTTCGGATTTTACCCACGGGTATCGGGTATTCACAATTAAATCTCGTTTAACATAATTGTACATATAAAGTTAAGAAAAAACAACGAAAAATAATCAAAATACCATAATATATTTTTCAGTTCTTAGGAGATAAAAAATACAAACTGAATATCATATCATGCGATCTAATAGATCGAATAAATCATTATTTTTATTTTAAAATTACCAAGATCGCAAACATCTTAATGCATACAAAATATAAGTAATATGAGCATTTTGTTTGTTTAACAATTTTCGTCTACTATTTCGCATAAGCTTAGAACATATATCAAATAGCCATAAAAATGGGTATGGTTTTTGGTAAATGGGTATGGTTTTTAGTAAACGGGTACGTATAGGGTAAACGAGGTGGGTACTACTGGAACCCGAACCCGAACCCGTACCCGTAAAAAATCTAACATCTCAACCCGAACCCACATCCAAACCCGCCAACCCGACTCCGAACCCGACCCAATCGGTGCGGGTTTTAGTTTTCCCCATTGGTTTCAAGTGCTTTTGCCATCCCTAGATGCTGGGATCTCATTCGCTCTTTGCTTCTTTCTCTTCTCCTTTCAAGCTTCCTTGCTAGGTCTTTACCCTTCCCTAGACTTGAATTCTTTATCTAAGTCTAGAATGATCCGAAGATCTCTTGTTAGATTCGGCCTCATCTGCGCCCTCATGAGTGGGATTAAAGCCTCATAGTTTTCTGCGACGTAGTCGCTCATACTTTGCTTTGCCGAGGGGGGAATTTCTGTTTCAGCTTACGGATCTATCACAGCCCTTGCGTCCAGAGCATCCTTGCGGCCTTGATTAGGGATCTCCTGAGAGGACGATGCAGTTCTAACCGCCTGTGGAGTCGGAGTGACTAGAGGAGAGAAAGATGCTTGCAGTCCTTTCCCTCTGCGACTTGGGTTATTAGGTTCAAGGCTTGAGTATGGGTCTGTTGTCTTCTTGGATCCCCCCTTTGGTGGGGGCGGGTTTGCGCCGTTTTTCGTCATTAGCTAGAGCTTAATGTGGGTCCCACGGATGGCGCCAACTTGTTGATACAAAAGTTGGGTAGACCGAGCTTGACCCAAATGTGGCTTAATTTAGGGTCTTGTGGACTCCGGCTCTTGCACCAAGTGAAACTTGCTTTGTGGACCTTGCGCACTAAACAGACACCGTTAGGCTTACTGTAGGTTTGTTATCCACGATTAGACTCCGGCGTGAGAGTAAGTAATCTATTTGAGTATGTAGTGTTTAGGGTAATGTGTGTATTGTACCTTTGTGGAACCTATGGGGTTCCTTTTATACCCGAGAGAGTCCTGGCAGGGCTCTCCTACTCTTGCGGGAAAGGAAGAGATAATGACCCAAAATAGCTTGATCTTTATCACATAACCAAGGAAAGTGTACATCCCTCTCCGTTAGGCGAATATATCTATATGATAGATTATACTCTTGTCTGATCCTGTCGCACTGCGACAAGGACTCGGCTAAGTAATTAACCTTATGTGCGACAGCGGCTTACTGGGCCTCCTGGGCTTGCGCGCGTACATCACACAAGCATTTAATCTATTCTTGAAGGACGCGGGTAGTACCCGTGGGTCGGGCTATCCAGCCCAACTAGGGACTATACGTCATCAGGAATAAAGGAAGAAAAGAAACATCCAAACCAATAAAAAATGATTAATATGTCAAGGGGTTAAAATTTAGAATTTATGGAATCGCCCATAATTAATTGTAAGTTTTAAACATGATCAACTCTTTAACAAATGTGTGAAAAAGAATTAGCCGGAAATAGATAACACACATAACATTCATATTACACAAATATGAAAGAACATACAAGAGAAATATTCATACACACAATATGAATATTTAAAGCAAAAAAATATGGAAAATAAACCACAAAACATAACCTACTCTAATAGTGATAATCTTCCAAGATTGCTTAAGTTTTATTGACTCAAACAAATAAAGTACAAAATGTGCCTTAGTTGGAAAAGAAAGACGACAAAACATCATTCGAAGTTTTGTTCACGGGAACGGAAACTTTGAAAGGAGGTCGAGTGAGGAGGAAGTCAATGAAATTTAGCTTGTCATAAACAAGAGCAAGTTCAATTTGTTGAAATCGACAACAAGCACACGAGAAACCATGATGCAAAACAAAGTCGGGGGAGGCCCATCAAAATGAGAGTTTGGTGGAGAGGGAGAAAATGGATAAGAGATGTTTTGACAATGCCTAGTGAGATTAGGGAAAGAAGATAGGTCATTGAGTTGTGGAGAGTTGAAAGGTGTAGGTGGTGGTGGAAGAATGTCCTTTTCTCCGGTAATTGGATGTATAGAGAAAGTCTCATTCCAATATTTAATCGGAGAGACAGAAGAATTCTTGGAGGATTTGGGAGAAGAGGAATCATGAGGATTCTTGTTCTTCTTGAACCAAACGGGTCTAACTGAGATTTTCGGTTTCTTTGAAAGCTTTGAAGAAGAAGCTTTAGGTTGAGAAGATTGCGACGAAGACATGTCAAGGTTAGGAATCGAAGAGTTAGGCATTATGAGGGATGAAGAGAAGAACTCCCAAAAGATAAGAATCTAAAGAAAGTAGACAAGACAAAGATTTGATATGAAAACAAAAGGTTTTAGGGAATTTTTAGCCAAATTGGGTAAACAAAGAATCTTAACCAAGACAGTGGTCAAAGAATAAAGACCAAAAGTAACCCAAAAGTGGCTTTGCTGTCCGCGGTTCCTTAAAGGAACCCGTGGTTCCATATCGATATGGAGCCGCCAACTAGCTAGGAGCCGCGTACACTGGACGTTAAACCATGATTTATAAAGGTTTTGAAGAAAAATATGACTCTTTCAAAAAATTTCAAATCTTGGATTTTTACCTCTTTTAGCACTAGAGTATACTAGGGTTGCATAAAAGCAAAACATTCACAAAGAATGTCTTGACAAAGGGTGACAAAATATTTAGATAACATTTTGATCCAATTTTAAGTCAATTTTTAGAGGTTATGATAGACTTAGGTTCAATTTTAAATAAATTGAATTTGATTAATGTGACCACATAGGTTAAAACACATAAAACTAAATCCATAGAACATCTTCAAGAAATATTCATGAAGGAAAGGAAATACACGAAAAGAAATAACAACTAACTAATACGAAGGTATCTTAAACTAGGTCTTGAAAGCATAGTATTCTTTGGCTTGACCTTCTTTAAAAACATTTTGTTAATGCAAAGCAATGCCTAAAAACATTGTTAGTATTAATTAATCTTTCTTAGTTTTGATCATGACAAATTACAAAGACATTTATTGTCAAACACAATCATAAAACGAATTATCTAAAAACACTATCATCAAGGTAATAATCATTACACTAACATATCTTAATAATGCTTAGTGATCATAAAAGTGATTAGCCTTAAAACTCACTTTTTTGTCAAATGTAACAAAAGATTTTTAATAAACTTTATTTTTTTTAAAATGTTTTATTAAAATGAAAATGTAAATTTGAATATGGCATATTTCAAATGCCATAATAATATCCTTTGAAGGTTTAAACAGCCTCAGATATTTCAAATTCACTAAAAGACAAAAAGGAGCAGAGTCTACACTCTGCGGTTCCTTAAGTGCCTGTGCAGTTACCTATCGATAAGGAAGCGCCTGGGTGGCTATGGAACCGCCCCCAGCTAGCCGTTGTGATTTGTCTTCTATAAATAGTGGATCAAATCTACATTTTCATTAACCCTTTTTGGACATCTCTTTCAGCCTTCTTTCTCCTAGTAATTTTTAAATGATCACTTAATCTGTTAAGTATGAATACTTATGATTATCCTCTTGATCTCCTTCTTTACCTTGTCCATAGATAAGATCACTCACACACTTGTTATGTGATTAAAGATGAAGCCTTGATGAAGATCATCCTCTCCTAAAGATCTAGTCATGTTCATCATTTGTTCATTTGTGTCTTGTGTAGATCCAATGTATTTGTGAATACTTGGACTAGTTGTGTTCATCCAAGCTATGTGTAAATACTTGGATTAGAGTTGTGTAAATCCTTTGCATATGTGTGTGCTTGGATTTATGTTGTGTAGATCCAAGCTACATGTGTGTACTTGGATATGTTTAGGTGAGTTGTAATAAGTTGTGTTAGTTCTCACTAAACAATAAAGTGATGTGGTTGTGTCTTGTGAGTTCTCACTAAACTATAAAGTGAAATGTAGTTGTGTTGTGTGAAGTTCTCACTTAGCTTCAAAGTGAAGAGTCGTGAAGATTAGTTCTAGCTTTGGATTAGAACTCGACATCTAGCCTTGTGTCAGAAAATGGTGAATTAGGCAACGTTATGAAGACTGGTTCTAGCTTTGGATTAGAACTCGACATCTAGCCTTGTGTCGTAAAATGGTGAAGTGGGCGACGTTGTGTATATTGGTCCTAGCTAAGATTAGGTCTCGACATTTAGCTTAGTGTCAGAAAATAATGTAAGCGCCATTGTAAGGTTTTCTCCGCCAAAAAGGGAGCTTGTGGATATAGTGTAAATCTCGAGTAAGGTGTACTCGATTAGTGGAGTAGGAACGAGGATAGAGCCTCGTTGCCGAACCACTATAAATCTTGGTGTCTTCCTACTACGTTGTTTCTTTCCTTACTCATCACTTACATTCATCATCATTACACTTACTACTTATTGTTATGGCATTAGAATTGAACATAATCATTACGCAACTAGCTTTCAAGTAAAAGATAAGTTTTGGCACTCACCTAATTGAAAGGAATTTTAATTAGGAGATAAATCGATGAGAAACTATTCAACCCCTCCCCCCTCTAGTTTCTAGAATTGGTATCAGAGCGATGGTTGTAACAACCCAAACCCGTGGTCATTATTTTATTATATTTTTACGTATATTTTTGAAATTTTTGACGAGATTGATTGTCATAACGATTGGTGATTTGATTTGGATGAATGTTGGAAGTTATATTTTTACGTTTTGATGAGTTGCGAGGAATATTAGTAATGACAATATCAACGGATGCCCAAACATTTTACGTTTTATTTTAAACATGTCGATGTTTAATATTTTGACGTTTTTATTTTAATGTCGTATTAAGTCATGTCAGGACTATACAATATCATATTTTGTGTGCGTTTTAAGTTTGAGAAATATTTTTATGAAACCCGAGACCCGTAAATATTTTCAAAAGTGACTAATAGTCATTTCTTGCTTTTTAACCAAGTATTTGCATTTTGGTCCACAAGAATCACAATTGGCAAAAACTACCCTAAACTTTCCCATATAAAAGAAACTTTTAAACACACAAACACATGCACAACACTTCCACCCACCAGAAACTCTCTCTCCCTCCTCGCCCCTTGCTTAATTCGTCACCCCCTCACCACCCTAAAATCATCATCATCAAAAATCTAGCTTGATTCATTAAAATCTAATCAAAGACCCATTCCTATCTTTTGATCCTCTACATTTTGGTATGAAATTTAGCTACATGCATGAATATTTTATAAAAACCCATTTTTGATGAAAAATCATGTGTTTTGATCTTAAATAATTGTTGTATTTGGTGTTATTGTTGTTATATATTATTTTAAGTTGTTGCATGTTGAAATTTTTAGTTGGGTTTTATTTGATTTGATCATCTAGGATGATATAGCATGTTAGGATTAAAAGTAGTAATATTAGGATGATTATAGTGGTAAAAATAATGTTAAAATGTGGTGAAAATTTGATTTTGAGTGATATTTAAGAATGTATTTTTGACCAGATTATAAAAGTTAATTTTCAGAAAATATGAGTTTGAGTATGATATGAACTAACTAGATATTGTTGTAGAGGATGTGTTAAGCTTCGATTTGGTATAAAGTAGAGCTTCTAGCTCCAAACGAGCGAAAAGTTATGATAGTTTGATTATTCGTGTACCAGGAGACGAGTATCGGCACGATATATAATTGTCGTCGATATTTGGATCGTATCTCGGGGACTATAAAAAGGATTTTTAAATGAGTCATGGACTGATGTTAAATGATAAACATGAGGATGTTGAGTCTAATGATAGTACTATTGGGCTGACATTCCTATCTGAGACCAGGGCATTACGCTGAGTAACCTCTGGGAAGGATAATTTTACGAGAATGAGAATTGGTATTCTTGCAATTGATACCCTAGTAGGGGAACTGAATTTCTTTTAGTTATGCTGGCATTTGGCGTGGGTGACTAAGTTAAGGGGTCGGTGTCATGATCTTAATACAATTCATTAGCTATTGCTATAAGATGAAATACCTGATTAATAGATTGTATGGCCACAATGCTATTAAACAATTGTGAATGATTTTTACGATGTGTTCAACTATGTTTTGTTAAACCAATAGACTTGCTCAACCGTTGTGTTGATGATTTTAAGCATGTATTTCAGGTACTTGAAATTGTTGAGTTGCGGAGCTTGCTAGAGAAGGATTGCAGGATTGCTTTTGTAGTAGTTTGGTCTAAAACAGATTTCTTTCCCATTTGTCCTAAATTTATAGTATATGGTCAAGTATTTTGGTAAAAGGTTTGTCGATTTGTTAAGATCCTCAAGGAACCTGTACGCTACTCTGATATATTTTTAAACTGATTTTACTTGGGGTTGAAGGGTTTTAGACATTGATTTAAATTATTTTCTTATTTATTCCTAAATATATTGATTTTAGGTCGTATAAAGAGTTTGTGAAATGAAGTTTGTGAATAACACCCAATTGTGTATTTCCGCTGCGCAATGTAAATTGGGGGTGTTATAGATTGGTAACCAGAGCTTTTTAGTTATAGCGAATTAGGTCGATTTTTGAAAATGTCCTAAACTGTAACTTTGGTGTCAAAGGTATTTTATAAAAGCAACGCAACTTCTCTGCAAGGCTCCGGTTAGATTATTTATTTTTGTTATGTTTTGTTATTATAGATGTATCCCTCAAAACTGTTCTGAATTCCTGAGTATTTATTAAGTAAATACTACGATAAGGTATTGGTATTAATGAAAGGACGGGGAGTGCTTTTATCATAATTTCATTTTTATATGAGTATTGTATAATTATCATTTGTATTGCATCGCATATATATACATATTTAGCATACATAAATCATTTACATTTGCATGATTATGCATTGCATATATATTTTTGAATAATGACCTTATGCACCTTTGAATTTTCTGTAACTGCAGAAAATGTCCGACATACCACTTAACAACAATAGGCGGGGATTTGCTGTAGGTCAACGGAGTATGCAGTATCAGCGAGTGTGTAATCATAAGAATTCAGGTGGATGGTTAGATTATGAGGATGATACGGATGATAAGAAAAATGTTGTAGAATCTGAAAGTGATAATTATAGGACTGAGAGTGAAGTTGGAAGAACTGAGGTTAGAGCTGAAGTGAGAAGTTATGTGTAGAAATGCTAAATGCTATCCGGTGGTCTAATGTGGTGGTAAGTGGTGGTGGAAGTCATTGTTGGCTTAGAGAGAGAGAAAGAGAGGTTGAGAGCAAAATGTGTGTGTTCCTCAAATGAACAAAATACAATCAACACCCCTCCTTGGAAGCTAAGGAGGGGTATATATAGTCACGCACTTTACAAAGGGCCTAGTCTAGACTAAATGTGCGTGACTATGATAACTAACGGGAATTCTTAAATGTCGTCACATAAAGTGAGTTTCCAACAATCTTCCCCCATGGGACGACGTGTAGAATTCCTTACAATATTCTACCTATCAAGTACAAAATAATTAAGAACAAGAGCTTCCATGAAGCATCCAATGCTGATAAAGTCTTCTGAGGCCTTCGTCTTCAAAACGACTTATCTTTAACTTGTAGTAGAAATACTGTAACGGCACGAGCTAAGTAACCCATACACTTCTGGTTAAGGAGAAGCTTCTGAATTAGCTTCCCCCTAATTCATGCCACGTAAACTTGATGTAGAAGCATTTTAAATAGCTTCCCCCAAGTAGATCAACAACTTTTCATCTCACACTTGAATAATTCTTCTGAATTTTTCTTCCCCCTGAGCTTTCAAGTTATGCATACCAGAAAGAATCAAGACACTTCTTCCCCCACATAGTTGAAGAAGGTAAATCAATCCCAATTATGAAGCTCAAATACTGAAGTGGACACTTTATCCCATTCATGAAGTTGACATCGTAACATCAGAGTCAATTAAGTCCCGGAAATGCACACGTCTTCTTCCGGAGATGCACCAGAGTCAATTAAGTCCCGGGAATGCATATAGGATAATGATGATGTTTAATTACAACAATCAAACAATTAAACCTCGAATCAGTAGTGTACCGTTTGGAGATTGATAACGACACGAGTTAAAACACTGATTTTCTCTGCGGCTATGACAAATGTCATCCCGGAATATCTTCAAATCAAAAGAAGGTATGAAGTTCATCACGTGTACTCGTTGTGCGTTCAATGTGTCTTCTTCTTCCCCCTTGATGGTTTCGAAACTCGGAACCATCAATAAATTGTACGCACGTGATCCTGAAATCTCGTGAGAATAATAAATAAGCTGAATTATATATTTTGTGAGAATCAGCTGTTGATCGAAAATCTCTTCTCATAAACTCTCCATGTCCACCTTTACCATACCACATGAAAGCAATTTGAAGCGACCACTGAAAGAATGAACCAGATACGTCAAACGTGAAGCTGAATAAAAAATCCTTCGATCTTGTGACTTAAGCTTGCACTATTATTGAATGAAGAACGGTGGAGAAATCTCTAAGTACTCAATGCATCACTGAAGAAGTCTATAAGCACAACACCTCTTGAAATTATCCACGTCGACTAAGCGCGTGATACTGAGTACAACAATGTAACCCCTTTAAGTGATAGTTATCCGAGTCATCAACCATCCACCCCGAACCCGGAAACCAGATAACCAAGTCTTCATTCTAGGATTAAGCACGAGCAAGTTATCTAGTCAAAGATAAAATAAATACACGCCTTCGAAAAATCCGTCTTCAACGTCACGTAATTAATACCCGATCCAACAAAAGCTGAAGCCACTAAAAAATCGCCCATTTTTCTTGGTCTCGTCTAAAAAATTCTGTCACATTTGTCTCGTCACATATTCTCGTCACTTTGTCACTTTGTCACGTTACTTTTGTCACGTCATTTTTGTCTCGACCCGATGACGACCGAATTAAAACTTTAATACACATCAAATTTATTTAAAAAATTTGTATGTTTAAAAAGTTTGTGTGTATGTGTTATAAATAACACACGGTTCAAATCATTCCATTTAGCCAAAGCTTAATCAAAATCGAGTATCCAAAAAAATGTAAAATCCAGTCCATGAGTTCCTGGCCCATTTTGAAATCCGGTCCAAGAAAAGGCAAATAGATGCCACCTTGTGATGTCCGCCCCCCAGTATGTAGAAAGCCACGTGTGATCATAAAACACCACAAAAGAGACGGTCCAATGAGATAGCCAAGATGTGGGATATAAAAATTACTCAGTCCTAATCTCACTCACAATTAACAACCCTAATCTCATTATCATAGTTAACTCCGCCCAACTTTTCTCTCATCTCCTCTCACCTCGTAACATCATCTCCCACACCATCTTTTCCAGTCACAACTTGCATCTTTACCTTTATCCTTCTAACCACCATCTCATCTTTCTCTCCCACATCAAAAAAAAAAGAAATCATCTCATCTTTTCTCATCGTGATAATATATTCATTACAAGAACCCATCATCCATCTATAAATCCCAACGGCTGTAATCAACAAACGAATATATGAACCAGCATCTAGATCCTAAAGAGGGTCTCGGGTAAGGTTTGATGTTGCATGTTGATTTTGTTTTGTGGATTCGAAACAGAATAATGATTATAACATGGTTGTTATAAATCATTATTTATTTTCGTATATTAAAGATGGGTTAACCCCCAAAAAAAAATCTATGATGAGATATGATTCGGGTTGAAATGATCTTTCGAGGTCATAACAAATTATAACCCATGAAATTAATCTGAGATATAAAAAGTTTTCTGATTTTATGTGAGTTCGAGTCTAGATGATGGGATTAGGTGTCGATGGGATAGGTTTAGTTTTGGAGTTGTGGTGATAAAAGGTTGGAGGTGATGTTGAGTCTAACTCACTGAGTTTGACTGAGTCAACTCGGTAATGACCGAGTTGACTCGGTTTGATGTGTCGGTTTTGGTCAAGTAACGTTCTGTTTGGTCACATATCCCATGTCAGTCAATGCTTTCTATCGCAATGAACATTTTAAAAAAATGCATCGCAATATTTCTAAATTTCAGTCCATCGGAATATTTTCTATGTTCCATCGCAATAAAAATTTCCATCGCAATGTAGAGAAAAAATTGGCAGCATGACGTCATGTCTAGGCCATTGCGACAGGTCAGCCACCCATCGCAATGTGACTCATCGGAATGAGTCCCATCGCAATGGGTATGGCCAACCCATCGGAATGTGTGAAAAACACCCTCCATCGCAATACATGCGATCGTACCAAGAAGATAAGTCCAAAAATGGTCCTTGTTCTGTTTTTGCAGGGATCTTGTTTCTGGGCAGATTTTCTGGCAAATCTGGGTGTATCACCTTCATCTTCAAAAAATTATAACCCAGAATATAGATATAAAAAAATGATGCTGCAAGATACGAACACTGGTAACAATGAACACTGATAACAATGATGACATAATCAACAACTTGACCATGATAATAAGTTGACCAGTGATATAGATATGGACCATGAAAAAAACATGTGACAGTGAAAAGGTTATGAAACCGTGACTCATCAAGATGATAATATCCAAAACGTGTGACTTGGACGATTGGACAAAACATAATGATATGATAACCAACTGTTTAGACAAAACAATGGCATGACGTGACAAAAATTTTTGACTAAATGGACAGAAATAAGTGTAACGAGACACAAGAAAAAAAAAATTAGACCACCAAATCGAAAATATAATCACGATCCAAGGATGGAACCGTGGCTCTGATGCCAAATGTAGAAATGCTAAATGCTATCCGGTGGTCTAATGTGGTGGTAAGTGGTGGTGGAAGTCATTGTTGGCTTAGAGAGAGAGAAAGAGAGGTTGAGAGCAAAATGTGTGTGTTCCTCAAATGAACAAAATACAATCAACACCCCTCCTTGGAAGCTAAGGAGGGGTATATATAGTCACGCACTTTACAAAGGGCCTAGTCTAGACTAAATGTGCGTGACTATGATAACTAACGGGAATTCTTAAATGTCGTCACATAAAGTGAGTTTCCAACATTATGGAACTGATTATAAGAAATATCAGGAAGAGAGAGATAGGCTTCGCAGATTAAGTTAATACGTAGCTCATCTTGGGCCGTATCTTGGACCGCATTGGAAGTTCCAGGATAGTGAGGTGTATGTTGATTCGCATTATAAGATAGATCCGCAGTGTCAAGGAGCGCATTTGAGGTATGGATTTGAGGAGCCACCGTGTTTTGATCCAAAATGGAGGTGCTGCAAGTTAGGACCAGATGAAGATGAAGCAGGGACGAGCCAAGTTGGAGAAAATGATGTGCCATATCCTATGGAGTGATGGAGTGATGGATATTTGTTGTATTTTAGTTTATGTATTGTTGTGTTGTATTTGGATTATTTAGATGTTATGAGGTAGTATTGTGATGGATTATTATTGTTGTTGTTTAGGATGATAAGGGTAAGTGACTGTAGTGACAAGATTTTGTTACGATAGTCTCCGATTTATGGATGAAATCTACTATTACCCTTTAGTATTTTGATGTGTCTTTGTTATCTCTCTTTTGTGAGATGATTGTGGAATTGAAGTAGTATTGTGTTGTTGGCGCATGTAGTATTCATGATATATCTTGATGAAAGGATCCTTTTCTTTCTATCTCGATGTGTATACTTATCATGTTTCTTTCATCTGCGATAACAGTAGAAAGGGTTGAGTGAGATATGTTTCTGTCATTAGTAGGGATTCCTGCGTGACTGAGTTTCTTTAAATATGTATCCAAAGGTTGTTAACTTTAGGGTAGATTATATGATTGTTGGAATAGTTGTTAGATTGTTTGAAGTTGATTGTGTTGCGACGAGACGGGGTGTTGAGACTGAAGATGCTGATGTTCCAGTTGATGATGTTGATGTTCTAGTTGAAGATGCTGCTGCTATTCTGCAAGATTTTAAAAGGATGCATGTGTGTTAGATTCCTAGGAATAAGAAGAGATGTGGTGAAGAATGTCGTACATATACTAATGGTAATTGGAAAGGTGCAACTATATGGATAAGTTCAAGTAACTGATGGATGTTTTGATATATCAATAGTCATTTGAGAATGTTCAACTAGATGGAAATAGATAGTAATTTAAAGATTGATCCTGATTTGAAATTAAGTGTGGCAGAAAAGGGTAAAGGAACGGCATTGTTGCGAATGACAGTAAGGAATAGGAAATTTATTTCCTCTAAAAGAAGGTAAACTTGGAACCTAACAGTCTAAGATAAGAAGAGATGGTATTCAAGCAGTCGCTATAAATCGGGTAAGCAGGAGGAAGTATGATGTGTAGACCACATATATTTTATACAACTTAAGTAGTTATCTATTTACTTGTCGTAAGTACGGACTAGCTGGAGGTCGGGCTGCTGAAGGAATAACGAGAAGTGTGGTATAGGAATTAGTATTTTTTGTGGTAATGAAATGTTTTCATTTTGGTAAAGGAGATTGAATAAAGGAATTATTCAGATAATGGAAAATCAAAATGAAAGGAATGTTGCTGCTATCACAACCTATATTTTGGAAATACCGATAAGATTTGAGATTCAGATGTTGTAATTTGTATATTCTTATCTGGTAATCATTGAGTTAGGATTCCAATGAAATTTTGAAGGTGTTATTGATAGTGTATTGAAAATTTAAAGTTGTTATTGAGGGTATTTTGAGATTTGAAGATGTGAGATTTTAATTGACCTGAGGACGAGAAATCAACAGGAATTAGCGATTGGGTGAAATGAGAAATTAATCGATGGAAGGATTGTTAATAACTATATATATATATATATATATATATATATATATATATATATATATATATATATATATATATATATATATATATATATATATATATATATATATATATATATATATATATATATATATATATATAAGGGAGTATTTTTTGAACTTATGGAATTAAGAGGTATAGAGCAATTAACTGAAATAGAGTTGTGAGAAAGTTAACTGGGATAAGGATAAGTGTCATAGGATATAATAAGCAAATGTGGAAAGAATTAAATTGGAATGACGTTGAGCATTGAGTACTGATTTCAGGAAGTAATCAGTGGAAATTCTATTTGAATATGTTATCTGGTCAATGATGAGAAGGTATATAGGAGGAAATTGTAATAGATCGAATTTTCTGTGCGCTTTACCAGTAGTAGTCGGAAGGGAATAAGAAGATGAGTTAGTATTTAAGGGTATTTTGTGATTGTTCTGTGGAATCGTAGAGTTCACTGTCGTCTTGGGAAGAAGAAGCTTTGTGTTAGCTTAGTGATGGGAGTTATGCAATCTAATTGTATATTTTGTTATATGGCAATGTCAGGAAGTTGAGGATGGTAATATGATTGATTGTAAGGGTTGGCTGATGAGACAATAAGGATAATCTGATTAGACTGAAAGGGTAAGTCATCTGAGAAGTAATAATGGAAGTAAGGAAAGAAGCTGGATGTTTTGGGAATAAGATGATTGCTATGAGGATGAACAAACAAAACATTTACTGTTGATTGAAGGAAAGGAAAGTATTTAATAACAATTATGTTTCGTTTGATGAATATAAAGGAAGGAAAGGAAGTATTTAATAACAATTGAAAAATTGTTAGGGAAGGAGGAATGGTGTGTAAAATTCTTTGGATAGAATTTTAGCTGAAGTTAGTATAGACGTTTTAGAATGTGCGATCTATGGCTGAAGTGATCGTGAAAGTCTTGACTAGATTGAAACGATTGAGGCTTTGTCGGTACCGACGAAACCGACTGAAACTTGTCAATTTCTTTGGGTAAGCTGAGTGTTATCGGAGGTTTATCGAAAGGTTTTCACTGATTGTTGAACCAAGGATAAAGCTTACAAAGAAGAACTAGATGCATGAATGGATAGAATACATCTAAGTTGTAGTTTTGAGATCTGGTTTTTGAAGTTGAGGAAGTTGTTTATGAACGCTGAGGATAAATTGAAGTTATGTGCCTGTATAGTTAGTATTGGAGGAATCTGAGGAATTATAGAGCTGCGATGATGATATTTGGATAATATCTAGTGTGTTAACTTGAATAAAGAATTATAACAGGATCTATATGATCATGAGTTTCGACGATGTGGTATTTATTTTCGGATTGTAAAGTATTACTTGTATGGAATCAAGTATGTAGAAAATAAGGATAATAAGGACTTATTTATAAATGCCATTCGGGAATTTCAAAAGAAAGGAGTTAAGGATTACCTAAGGGTGACTGGGAAATAATAATCAGTAAAGTATAAGATGAGATATGTTATAGTTCTGTATTACGAAGTGTGTTTTAGATTTTGAAGGATGAGTGTAGATACTTTCACTATCAACTAGTGAGTATTTAGTAAGGAGGATAAGGAAAAAAGGCTTATTAAATTTCTAAAAATAATTGAGAATTGACTCTGGAGTCTTGAGATTTTTGGAATATTGGTAACAACAAGCAGAATGGATAGAATGGAAAGAAAGTTAGAATCGAATTGATAAACTAATGGAAAAGGAATGCCAAAGAAAGAATATCAACAGATTGTCGGAAATTTTGAAATAGAATGGTAATAGAAATGAGAGAGTTGAGATGTATGTTTTTGTGGAACAAAAACGGTTATTGTGATTATCAAATTCTCCTTCCATTAGATCAAAGAATGTGTTAAGAATGCAAGGACCAGTGGTGAATGAAATTTTTCAGATCAAAGAGAATTTAATTATTCTAAGAGTGCTGAGAGTGTCACATGTAGTATTAAAGGAATTTCACAAATTGAAGTATTGATACAGTCTGGATGGAAACAAAGATGTATTGCGATATCAAGAAGTGATCTGACCATTATACATTTCAGATTTAAATATATGAGATTAACGGAGTTGTCTAAACAAAATATGATATCCGGAAGATGTAATGATGTACTATGGAAGGTATAGTAATTCAGTGTAGTGATTGTTAGAATGAATGAAAGTAGAAGATGAGCATAGGAGATATATAAAAGACAAGTCAGAATTATTGATAATCTCATTGTGTTTAGTTTGAGTGTAACCTCGGGACATAGAGTCAGTATATTTTTGAATATTGGAAATTGCTGTAATAAAGAAATGAACATTGAATAAGGAATGAACATAATATATGTGACCTAGAGATTGAGATTGACTTTTGAGTATTAGAGATTTTTATAGAAAGTGAGAAGAATTGAGTCAAGAAGGAATATTGCGTATTTTCTTAAGGCAAAGGACAAAGTGAAAGGATGATTGGAATGATGGAAATTGAATTTGTGTTGATGTGATTGAAACTTGGGATGATGATATCTTTAATATTTCACTATAAGGATTAATGGAACCTTGTGAAAATGAAATCTTTATGCGATGATAATTGCACATCTTAATTTGAGAACTTACATAGTCGTGGGTCAAGTCATCAGAGTACTGAAGTAGGAATGAAACTGAGAAAGTGATGTAGAAGGAGTATGAATGATGAAGGAATATTATCATATTGGAAGGTGAAATTTGGAAGTTGAAGTGTAGTAATATTCGGTGGTATGGTGATATCATAAGAATTGAGTTGAATTGGTGTGAAAGATGTGAGTATTTCTTGAGGATAAGAGGTCACGTTGACTCTAGAAGTGAGGAAATGCGAGTATGAGGCGGGTTGAGCGTCGGGACGTCGCTCTCTTTTAGGAGGGTAGGATGTAACAACCCAAACCCGTGGTCATTATTTAGTTATATTTTTACGTATATTTTTGAAATTTGTGACAAGATTGATTGTCATAACGATTGGTGATTTGATTTGGATGAATGTTGGAAGTTATATTTTTACGTTTTGACGAGTTGCGAGGATTATTAGTAATGATGATATCAACGGATGCCCAAAAATTTTACGTTTTATTTTAAACATGTCGATGTTTAATATTTTGACGTTTTTATTTTAATGTCGTATTAAGTCGTGACGGGCCTGTATAATATCATATTTTGTGTGCGTTTTAAGTTTTGAGAAGTATTTTTATGAAACCCGAGACCCGTAAATATTTTCAAAAGTGACTAATAGTAATTTCTTGTTTTTTAACCAACTATTTTTATTTTGGTCCACAAGAATCACAATTGACAAAAACTACCCTAAACTTTCCCCATATAAAAGGAAATTTTAAACACACAAACACATACACAACACTTCCACCCACCAAAAAATCTCTCTCCCTCCTTTCCCCTTGCTTAATCCGTCACCCCCTCACCACCCTAAAATCATCATCATCAAAAATCTAGCTTGATTCATTAAAATCTAATCAAAGACCCATTTCTATCTTTTAATCCTCTACATTTTTGTATGAAATTTAGCTACATGCATGAATATTTTATAAAAACCCATTTTTGATGAAAAATCATGTGTTTTGATCTTAAATAATTGTTGTATGTAGGTGTTATTGTTGTTATATATTATTTTAAGTTGTTGCATGTTGAAATTTTTAGTTGGGTTTTAATTGATTTGATCATCTAGGATGATATAGCATGTTTGGATTGAAAGTAGTAATATTAGGATGATCATAATGGTAAAATGATGTTAAAATGTGGTGAAAATTTGATTTTGAGTGATATTTAAGAATGTATTTTTGACCAGATTATAAAAGTTAATTTTCAGAAAATGTGAGTTTGAGTATGATATGAACTAACTAGATATTGTTTTAGAGGATGTGTTATGCTTCGATTTGGTATAAAGTAGAGCTTCTAGCTCCAAACGAGCGAAAAGTTATGATAGTTTGATTATTCGTGTACCGGGAGACGAGTATCGGCACGATATATAATTGTTGTCGATATTTGGATCGAATCTCGGGGACTATAAAAAGGATTTTGAAATGAGTCATGGACTGATGTTAAATGATAAGCATGAGGATGTTGAGTCTATTTTCAAAGACGAGTGTCGGTTTTGTAAATGGAGTCAAATAGATAAGTTAAAAAGACTATATGAGTTGTTGACGTAAAACTGTCCGGTTTTTGTAGTTCGAAAATGAGTCGGGCGGGGAACTTTAAAAGTAAAATCTTTTAACAAGGTCTTTCTATATATATTAAGTGAAGTTTCTGATTAGTATCGTAAGCTATTGACGTGTTTAAGTAAGGAAAACAGTTTGGACGATTAACATATATTTATCGACAATTTTTGAAATAATAAAAATATAAAAGTGTACGTAAGAAGAATGTATTAAATTGTGTATGGTTTGAGTTTGATTTTGACTTTTAGATATTTATTTCATTTTATTAAGTATGAAATATTACTTGGATGTATTATTAAAGGCACGCGTTTTGTTTTGATAGATTGTGAATTTCGTGTTCGTCGGGCATCATCGAACGTTGAAAGTCGTCATACTACTGTTAATACTTCAGGTGAGTCTATTGCGTCTCTTTCTACTTGTTTTAATGATTTTAAAACCCGCGAGGGGGATACATGCTATTTGAAGAAAAATGAACACATGCCATGAGTAATTGTTGGTCCCGAATGTTGCCTTTGTTGCCTTTGTTGATTTGAATTGTATAAGTACCTAAATTGCAAAAGTCCCTAAATTCATGAGCAGTTAACTATCTTCTAACTTGATGTTGTGAGTTGGGAATGGCCTCTTATTCTAATGATAGTACTATTGGACTGAAAACACTATCTGAGACCAGGGCATTACGCTGAGTAACCTCTGGGAAGGATACGTTTACGAGAATGAGAACTGGTATTCTTGCAATTGATACCCTAGTAGGGGCACTGGAATTCTTTTAATCATGCTGGCATTTGGTGTGGGTGACTAAGTTAAGGGGTCGGTGTCATGAGCTTAATACAGTTCATTAGCTATTGCTATAAGATGAAATACCTTATTAATAGATTGTATGGCCACAATGCTATTAAACAATTGTGAATAATTTTTACGATGTGTTCAACTATGTTTTGTTAAACCTATAGACTTGCTCAACCGTTGTTTTGATAATTTTAAGCATGTATGTCAGGTACTTGAAGTTGTTGAGTTGCGGAGCTTGCAGGAGAAGGATTGCGGGATTGCTTTTTTAGTAGTTTGGTCTAAAACAGATTTCTTTCCCATTTGTCCTAAATTTATAGTATATGGTCAAGTATTTTGGTAAAAGGTTTGTCGATTTGTTAAGATCCTCGGGGAACCTGTACGCTACTCTGATATAGTTTTAAACTAATTTTACTTGTGATTGAAGGGTTTTAGACATTGATTTAAATTATTTTCTTATTTATACCTAAATATACTGTTTTTAGGTCGTATGAAGAGTTTGTGAAATGAAGTTTGTGAATAACACCCAATTATGTATTTCTGTTGCGCAATATAAATTAGGGGTGTTATAATGGTGACACAAGATCTTTGTAGTATATTGTTCTTTAAAACATGGATCGATCCATTGTCTCCTCAAATTAGAAGGTTAAGTTGTACTAAAGTTTTTCTTTGGTAAAACTATCTTTTATTGAAAATAAGACTTTTAATTGATAATATTGCATCTCATTTAGATTAGTAGTATTAATGCATTTTATATTTACTCTTGAAATGTATCTACTAGTTTGCATCTTGTTATGTGTAGGTGCTCATGAAGATCAATCATTCAATTGATTGTGGATTGAGTCACTTACACTTGTAAAAGACTCATCTTTCTTTGATTTCCAACATCACTGAATGATGATATCAAGATGGATGGGAGTGATGCTAGTCCTTGAATACTTAGTAGTCACTTTAGTCATGGTTGGGCGTTGCATTGGTTCCTTGAAAGCTTGGAATGCAATTTGTGGCCAAGGTACGTTTTCGTTCTTCCACACGCCCTATTGATCATTTTTTTGATCATTAATTGACTATATGCTTGTTCTTGGCATCCTTGCCTTGACACTTATTTGTGGTTTGTGATTCTTCCCTTTTTCCCTCTCAAACCTTCATTGCTTGGATACTTGACTCACGATGGAGATGTAGAGTGAGTTAGTAGAAGCTTAAAGTATCAAGCATGATTTCCATGGTTTGCACCCTTATGGTTAGTAGGCCAAATATCATGTGTAACTTGTGCAATTAAGCTCATCTCTAGGATGACTGATGAATCCCTTGAGATACCAAACTACTTCATTAAGTTGTAGGTGGATTTTACACATTTGGAATTGAAATATTCCAAGGATATTGTTATTGTAAATCCTAGCAATAATTATCTGATCATGTGGGAGAGAAAGTGAATCTATACTTTGCTCATAATTTGAAATAGAATAAGACTACTCTTAAAACTGATCTTGTTCTATGTATCAAATTTGCATGGTATAGTTCATTACCAAAGCCGCTTAGACTTTCGCTAGAAAGGCACGTCTTAAACCACTATATATGACACACGCTTTCCGTCTCCTCGATTTGAAGAATGTCATTTGTCTCTTGAGCAATGTTCTTGGTCTTGATTCACTTCTCTTGACTCCTCTCCTCTTTGCTTCTTTGCTACGAGTAGTCGCTTGTTTGTATCGGTCTTTTCCTATCTCGATTCAACTCGTAATCCTTCAATAAAGCATTATTACCTAGTGTTGTGGTGGTCCAATGATTTTCTAAAGGCTTAAGACATATTTTAAAGTTTTTAGAAAAAATTGGTTTTGAAAAATTCTTTCATGTTCCTTGATTAAAACATGCCACTATAGGCGGTTCCTTATTGTCGCGGTTCAAACAGGCGGTTCCTTGTCGATAAGGAACCGCGTCCAGTACCTGCGACTAAAGTGCCAGTTTTTTTAAAAAATCATTTTTCAAAAACTCCTTCTCTCTCTTCTCCAACATAGTGACGAGAATACCCAGTTTTCTACCATTGTTGATTTTCCAAAACCTTCAATTACTAAAGATTAATTGATTTCGATTTACGGGTAAAACTCATCCTTCATCCAAGATCAATTATCTGTAATTCATTTCTTTCAATTTCATCTAATTTGTTCTAGGGTTCATACATTCATAATTGGGGATTTTTAAAATTGACATTGAATTAGAACCTTACTAGGAATAAGAGTTGACATAGTATTCTTACTATGATTCCTTAGGTTCATATTCACTAAGATTTCACTAAAACCCATTTGTAGAACAAATCCAAATTTTGACTAAATAATTTTGGTTGATTGATGGAATTGATATGAACCCATGAACAAGTTGGTAATGGCATTGTTAAATGCTTGCCTAAAAACCTTGTTTTGAAAAACCAATGTTCAAGTTCATTGTCGATCTTACATGGTCAATGTGTTTTTGTCAATGATGAACTAGGTACATTCTGAACATGAGAATGATAAGGATTAATCCTTGGTTTGTCAAGAGATTGATGAAACACATTCTCATCCTTTTTTATTATTGATTTACATGTAACATATGAGTAATTAGAGAAATATGTTTGTATGTTATTTTTAGGTACTGTCATGACTTCGGGATATCAAAATGACCACCAACGTACTAGATAATAGATGCCTAATCTTTCTTTGATTCAAACTTGTTCTACTCAAAACACTTATCGTAGTCTTGAATCTCGTTGTTTTCATGAAGGACGCATTCTTCCTTCTAACTTTCTTGGACTTGACTTCATTCGATTCATGTTCAATACCATTGCGTTTGATTGTTTGCTTGATATAAATGAGCCAATCTTTCCTTCCTTCCTCGTGGAGTTCTTTAACTCGTACACACTAATGTGCATCAATAATGGTTTATCTATAAGATTTTCTGTCAAGGGGAAAACCTTTGTATACATTCTTGAGGAATTTGGTAAGATTCTCAGAGTTCCATACGAAGGTCAATGTAGGTTCACCGATGCTTGGGGTTTAAACTACTTAGAATCGGCCCTTATTGATGTGCATTATGTGACCGAGATACCTTCGGCTTCGGCCATCTCTTGTGTCATTGCTAACCTCGTGAACACCCTATTCTTGGTAATTTTGAGGGAGAATTTCGTGCTCTCACTCCTTGGGAATTACTAACTAGCGATCTTAGTGATTTTATGATCCCTTGAGCCGAAATCATTAGGGAAAATGCAATGTTCTTGGATGGTAATCGCAACCATGTGCCCGCTTGTCTTACACATATGTTGTATTGTGTTGCTACCACCACTCCATACAACCTTGCATTTTTCATAGCTAGAAAAATAAGATTTGTTCTCAGTAGATCTCATTCTATTCTTCCATATGCCATGATTCTCTCACAGCTTCTTAAGAAACTTCTTCTTGACTTTCCACCTCTAAATGCTTCATCATTTCACTCGGTGGATCGATTCATGCTTCCTATTGAATGGAATGTCTCTTCTGTTCCCACGCATGATTCAAATGAAGATGGAAAAGGTCTCTCAAGACAACTCTCTCAATCCTTCTTATGACTTGTCATCCTCTATCTCTCAATTTTCTTCTCTAGACATTGATTCAGACTATTAGTATTGTCTCAATCTTCATCTTCAAGATCGAATAAGAAGTGATCAAGTCAAGGAGGAAATGCTCATATATGAATGATATATCCCACTCTTAAATGATTAACATGTGTGTAAACATGTTTGTATTGTTGAACTTCATCTGCTTTATCTTTATTCTTAGGATGTTATGTATTCATTAACAAATACTTTGTATTTGGATTATCTAGTATTTTAATCCTAATTGTCTATGTTATCGATCTTTCGATTTGCATGGCTTTGTGCATCTTTTGTGTAAGTTAGCTTCCTGGACCTTGATTTATAGTCCTTTTGGCTTGATAAACCTTTATATTAAATCTAGGCTAGCTATAGTTTCTGGAATTGCCTTTTATCAAACCCACTGGGGGCGGCTCCTTATCTAGGTCGCGGTTGCTTTGCGATAAAGAACCGCTCCTTTCTATAAGGAACTGCCTCTGTATGTTCCGAGAAGAATCTTTGCTTTACACTATTCTCCCTTGATCTGTGTAAACATTGATAAAACTTTTGCAAAAACCTGCACTTACCTAAACTAGGCTACCTAATTTCATTGTTCACATAAAACCCTTTTAACCCATTACTAGTTTGGATCATCCCTTCCTCTTCTTAAACACTCTCTTGTTGATTGTGTTCATCATTCCTTAAACCTCTCTCTAAACCTAAACACACAACCATGGTGTCCACTAGAACATCCAATTCTTCCAAAACTTCCTCATCCAAAATAAACCTTAAGATGAAATTCAAGTTTCCTAAACTTGGTTCTCCATGTTCTCACAAACCCAAGAGTGAAACTTTTCCTACTTTCATCTCCTCGTCACTTTCACCACCACTTGCTTCTTGGAAGAAAAACTCAACTCATGGTACTAACCATTCACATGGTTCTACCTCCTCTTCATTCCAATCAAGAATGAATGAGTTTTCCTCACCATTCACTTCTATTCCTCCTTTAAATGTGAATGCTCAACCTCAACCTCATCAAATAATTCCCTTTGTTTTTTAGCCTCTTCCTTTCACTACACCAAATTCACCCATCTCACCCATATCTCCCTTGGATACCATGCCTTCTCTACATCCTCCTCCCTCTAACACTCCACTCTTGGGTGTTCTCATTTCTCGGTTCTTGGGTGATCCACACTTGTTTATTTTTTTATGCACAATGGAACCAATTGTCCTTGTTGCTTGAACAACTTCCACCTTATTAATATCCTTAGGTTGAAGATGATTGGGGCTCACATCAAGTTGCAAAGCTTTTTTTGAACCTATTTGCTAATCCTCCTTCTCCTAGGAGATGAATGATGGTTTTCAAAATAAAATGCTTTTAAAGAAGGTCAAGCCAAAGAGGACTATGAATTCAAGACCTAGTTTTAGCTAAATTTGTATTAGT
Source organism: Glebionis coronaria (assembly GCA_025667525.1). Taxonomy (NCBI): domain Eukaryota; kingdom Viridiplantae; phylum Streptophyta; class Magnoliopsida; order Asterales; family Asteraceae; genus Glebionis; species Glebionis coronaria. Next base: position 555,296,368 of record CM046874.1, read on the forward strand.
TAGTTGTCATTTCCTTTCTTGTATTTTCTTTCCTTCATAAATTATTCATGAGTATGATCTATGGATTTAGTTTTATGTGTTTTAACCTATATGGTCACATTAATCAACTTTAATTTATTTAAAATTGAACCTAAATCTATTACAACCTCTAAAAACTTGACTTAAAATTGGATCAAAATGTTATTTAAATATTTTGTCACCCTTTGTAAAGACATTCTTTGTGAATGTGTTGCTTTTATGCAACCCTAGCATACTCTAGTGCTAAAAGAGGTAAAAAAATTCAAGATTTGCAAAATTTTGAAAAAGTCTTATTTTTCTCCGGAACTTTTGAAAATCATGGTCTGTGGTCCACTGGACGTGGCTCCCTAGCCACTAGGCGGCTCCATATCAATATAGAACTGCGGGCCCCCTTAAGGAACCGCGTACGCGAAAGCCACTTTTGGCTTATTTTTTGTCTTTCTTCTTTGACCATTGTCTTGTTTAAGATTCTTTGTTTACCCAACTTGGCTCAACATTCCCTAAAACCTTTTGTTTTCATTTCAAATCTTTGCCTTGTCTACTTTCTTTAAATTCTTCTCTTTTGGGAGTTCTTTTGTTCATCCCTCATAATGCCTAACTCTTCCATTCCTAACCTTGACATTCTTTGTCACAATTTTCTCAACCTAAAGCTTCTTATTCTAAGATTTCAAAGAAATCGAAAATCTCGGTTCGACCCATTTGGATCAAAAAGAACAAGAATCCTCATGAATCTTCTTCTCCAAAATCCTCCAAGAATTCTTCTTTCTCTCCGATTAAATATTGGAATGAGACTTACTCTATAAATCCAATTACCAAAGAAAACGAAATTCTTCCACCACCACCTAAACCTTTCAACTCTCCGCAACTCAATGACCTATATTCATTTCCTAATCTCACTAGGCATTGTGGAAACATCTCTTATCCATTATCTCCCTCTCCACCAAACTCTCATTTTGATGGACCTCCCCCATCTAACGACTTTGTTTTGCATCATGGTTCCTCGTGTGCTTGTTGTCAATTTCAACAAATTGAACTTGTTCATATCTATTACAAGCTAAAATTCCTTGAATTCCTCCTTACTCGACCTCCTCTCAAAGTTTTCGTTCCCGTGAACAAAACTTCGAATGATGCTTCGTCGTCTTTCTTTTCCAACTAAGGCACTTTTTGTACTTTAGTTGTTTGAGTCAATAAAACTTAAGCAATCTTGGAAGATTGTCACTATTAGATTAGTCTATGCTTTGTGGTTTATTTTCCATATTTTTTTATTTAAATATTCATATTGTGTGTATGAATATTTCTCTTGTATGTTATTTCATATTTGTGTAATATGAATGTTATGTGTATTATCTTTCCCGCTAATTCTTTTTCACACATTTGTTAAAGAGTTGATCATGGTTAAAACTTACAATTAATTATGGGTGATTCCATAATTCTAAATTTTAATCCCTTGATATTTTAATCATCTTTGATTGGTTTGGATGTTTCTTTTCTTCCTTTATTCCACCAATTAAACAATGATGTTGTCAACACACACTCTTTGGACATACTTAGCAAATACTTGCTTCTAGTTTGAGATTTCTTTTCCTTCTCCCTCTCAAGTTAGTTAGTAGGTAGTGCACATATATACATTGGTGTTTCTTTTCTTTCTTCTAACCTTTGTGTAGCATGTCACCTTAGCTCATTCACTTTGTGCCCCAAGCAAGGGGGAGTAAGCACCAAGGGGCAACTACTAGCAAAGTCCGGTTCTTTTCTTCTTCAAAGACTTGTGCTAACCTTTTAGCTTCGACAAAGGGGGGGGAATGATAGTGATAAACTCGTTAATAATTCGAATAACCTTGTATTTTACGTAAATGAGTTTATATTTTGTCGTAATCAAAAAGGGGGAGATTGTTAATGCAAAGCAATGCCTAAAAACATTGCTAGTATTAATTAATCTTTCTTAGTTTTGATCACGACAAATTACAAAGACATTTAATGTCAAACACAATCATAAAACGAATTATCTAACAAACACTATAATCAAGGTAATAATCATTACACTAACATATCTTAATCATGCTTAGTGATCATAAAAGTTATTAGCCTTAAAACTCACTTTTGTCAAATGTAACAAAAGATTTTTAATGAACTTTATTTTTAAGAAAATGTTTTATTAAAATGAAAATGTAAATTTGAATATGGCAAATTCCAAATGCCATAAGAATATCCTTTGAAGGTTTAAACAGCCTCAGATATTTTAAATTCACTAAAGGACAAAAAGGAGCGGAGTCTACACTCCGCGGTTCCTTAAGTGCCTATATGGTTCCCTATCGATAAGGAACCACCTGGGTAGCTAAGGAGCTGCCCCCAACTAGCCGTTGGGATTTTTTTTCTGTAATAGTGGATCAAATCTGCATTTTCATTAACCATTTTTGGACATCTCTTTCAGCCTTCTTTCTCCTATCTAATCCTAGTCATTTGTAAATGATCACTTAATGTGTTAAGTATGTTTACTTATGATTATCCTCTTGATCTCCTTCTTTACCTTTTCCAAAGAGAAGATCACTCAAACACTTGTAATGTGATTAAAGATGAATCCTTGATGAAGGTCATCCTCTCCTAAAGATCTTGTCATGTTCATTATTTTTTTATTTGTGTCTTGTGTAGATCCAATGTATTTGTGAATACTTGGACTAGTTGTGTTCATCCAAGCTATGTGTGAAAACTTGGATTAGAGTTGTGTAAATCCTTTACATATGTGTGTGCTTGGATTTGTGTTGTGTAGATCCAAGCTACATGTGTGTACTTGGATATGTTTAGTTGAGTTGTAATAAGTTGTGTTAGTTCTCACTAAACTATAAAGTGATGTGGTTTTGTCTTGTGAGTTCTCACTAAACTATAAAGTGATGTGTAGTGTGTTGTGTGAAGTTCTCACTTAGCTTCAAAGTGTAGAATCGTGAAGATTGGTTCTTGCTTTGGATTAGAACTCGACATCTAGCCTTGTGTTGGAAAATGGTGAATTAGAAAACGTTGTGAAGATTGGTTCTAGCTTTGGATTAGAACTAGAAATCAAGCCTTGTGTCGTAAAATGGTGAAGTTGGCGACGTTGTGTAGAATGGTCCTAGCTAAGATTAGGTCTCGACGTTTAGCTTAGTGTCGGAAAATAATGTAGGCGACGTTGTAAGGTTTTCTCCGCCAAGAAGGGAGCTTGTGGATATAGTGGAAATCTCGAGTAAGGTGTAGTAGAGGAGTAGAGTAGGAACGAGGATAGAGCCTCGTTGCCGAACCACTATAAATCTTGGTGTCTTCCTACTAGGTTGTTTCTTTCCTTACTCATCACTTACATTCATCATCATTACACTTACTACTTATTGTTAATGCATTAGTTTCCACACATTTTATTTTAAAAATCATCATTCATCTCCTAGGAGGAAGAGGATTAGAAAATAGGTTAAACAAGAAGCTTTGCAACTTGATGTGAGCCCCAATCATCTCCAACCTAAGGATATCAATAAGATGGAAGTTGTTCAAGCAACAAGGACAATTGGTTCCATTGTGCATGAAAAATTCAAACAAGTGTGGATCACCTAAGAACTAGGAAATGGGAACACCCAAGAGTGGAGTGTTAGAGGGAGGAGGAGGTGGAGAAGGCATGGTATCCAAAGGTGATATGGGTGAATTTGTTGTAGTGAAAGGAAGAGGCTAAAAAACAAAGGGAATTCTTTGATGAGGTTGAGGTTGAGTATTCACATTCAAAGGAGGACTAGAAGTGAATGGTGAGGAACACTCATTCAATCTTGATTGGAATGAAGAGGAGGTAGAGCCATGTGAATGGTTAGTATCATTTGTTGAGTTGGTCCTCCATGAAGCAAGAGGTGGTGAAAGTGATGAAGAGAGGAAAATAGGAGAAGTTTCACTCTTGGGTTTGTGAGAAGATGTAGAACCAGGTTTTGGAAATTTGAATCTCATCTTAAGGTTTCTTTTGGATGAGGAAGTTTTGGAAGAGTTGGATGTTCTAGTAGACGCCATGGTTGTGTATTTAGGTTTAGAGGGAAGTTTAAGGGATGAAGAACACAACAAACAAGAGAGGGTTTAAGAAGAGGAAGGGATGATCCAAACTAGTAATGTGTTAAAAGCATTTTATGTGAATAATGAAATTAGGTAGCCTAGTTTAGGAAAGTGTAGGTTTTTGCAAAAGTTTTATCAATGTTTACACAGATCAAGGGAGAACAGTGTAAAGCAAAGATTCTCTCGGAACAGAAAACGGGCGGTTCCTAATAGATAGACGCGGTTCTTTATCGCTAAGGAATCGTGACATAGATAAGGAGTCTCCCCCAGTGGGTGTGATAAAAGGAACTTCCAGAAATTTTTGCAAGCCCAGATTTTATACAAAGGTTTATCAAGTCAAAAAGGACTATTAATCAAGATCTAGGAAGCTAACTAACACATAAGATGCACAAAGCCATACAAATCGAAAGATCGATCGCATAGACAATTAGGATTAAAATACTAAATAATCCAAACACAAGGTATTAGTTAATAAACGCATAACATCTAAAAAAGACAAAGGAGAAGATGTTCAACAATCCAAACATGCTTACACACATGTTAATCATTCAAGAGTGGGATATATCATTCATCCATGAGCATTTTCTCATTGCCTTGATTCACTTCTTATGCGTTCTTGAAGATGAAGATTGAGACAATACGGATAGTCTTAATCAATGTCTAGAGAAGACAGTTGAGAGATAGAGGATGACAAGTCATAACAAGGATTGAGAGAGTCGTCTTGAGAGACATTTCCATCTTCATTTGAATCATGCATGGGTTCAGAAGAGATATTTCCTTCAATTGGAAGCATGACTCGATCCACGGAGTGAAATGGTGAAGCATTTAAAGATGGAAAGTCAAGAAGAAGTTTTCTAAGAAGTCGTGAGAGAATCATGGCATATGGAAGAATAGAACGAGACCCGCTGAGAACAAATCTTATTCTTCTAGCTATGAAAAATGCAAGGTTGTATTGTAAAACCCCTATTTTTACCTTTTCAACCTTGCCTCATAGTGGGCACGGGTTACTGAACTAAGTGTAATACCACTCTATGAAGTTCCAATCTTTCATCAAATTCTACTGTCAATTCTGTGTTCATAATTATGTGAGACTTTCGTCATATTAGATTTTTGTAAAACCTCAATTCACAATTCTAGTGTACGTCTTACATTTTTATGTAAGTTAGAAAATTTCCACTTATGCCTTTTCTTACCTAAATGATCAAAATTAACTAAAACTTACAAACTACACATCACTTGTGCACCCATATGTTTACACGCCTAAAACTTTACACAAATGTGCTCAAAACACAAAACTCACTTTTATAATAATCCACTAATACTCACTAGATATTTTGAACCATATTTTCCTCACATGGGATATTCTACCCGCGGCTAGGAGCCCTCTAACACCACCCAAAATCAACTTGGTACAAGGAAGATCTTGGTACTAAGATTAACTCATTAATATGGTGTACTTTGGTCTCCTACAAGCCCTCATTTAGCCGACTCCCCTCACTCCACGTCACCCTTGTACATCACTTCATTTATGATTATGTACTATACTCCTAAACTTGAAACTAGCTTAAAACCAAAACCACTCCCCATTTTGTTGAAACCCACGGCTACACTAGAAAACATGGATAACTCATCCTAGAAGCATTTAACACACATCTCATTTACTCTCCAATCATCAAACCTCAAACACATTTACTTCTCCTAGCATTGATTCAAGTCAAGAAGGCATTGAAGGGGGTCTCGGCTTATTTATACCCGAATAGGAAAACTTCATTGTCCACTTTTAAGCTCTAGTGTACTCTACCTCTTCACTCCTAGATCCAAGCAAGTAAGTATCCATTCCTTTCATCATCCTCCATTTTTCCTTACTTCTAGTGCATGGCATTCACGTAGATTTACAATAACCAAGGCTTAGTATGCATGCACACGTGAAAATCGTGCTAAAACTCTCCTAACAAGACCTACGGCTTGTATGTTTAGCTACAAGTACCCACGCCTTAAGGATGATCTTATTGGCAACTTGGGTGATCAAGTAAACTACTTAGGATTGTGTACCCAAAACCCTAGGTGGCTCGGCTAACAATCAAGACAAGGAAGGAGCTTCTCGTTTTAACTCCTCCTAGATTAAATCTTAATAGAGAGAATAATTAGATCACTTCTAATCATTAGGAGGCTTAAAACTTAAACCCCTTTATATTCGGCTTATTTTAAGAACTAGTGTGCTCCATGGTTACTTAAATCTCGAGTTAATAACTAGCATGATACGATTTTTAGATCCCTTGTGTTGATAAGATAAATCTATACAATACAAAAGAGTCAATAAACTGAAACTTGTAAGTGTAAACCGGGTAGCCATGCGTTTGTTTGGGCCGAACCATTCTAAGCCCAAAGGTAAATACATTTGGTTAAAACAAGGTCTATAGTAACTTTTAAATTAACCACTAAGAACCACTTGACCCAAAAGAAGCATAACCATCCCTTGATGGGCCATCCGAGCCCAATAAACACACGAATACACTTGGGAGACTTTTTGTGCCGGTTTTGTAAATTAGGGGAAGTACCAAGTAGAAAATGTAACTTATATTAAGGGGATATATATATTTCGAGAATTGAAAGCAAGTACAAGGACCAAAATGTACATAATAGATAGTATAGGGTCTCGGTTATGAACAAGCATAACTGTTTCAAACTACAAGGACCAAACGAGCCTATTTATAAACTTCTTACAAGCCCTAATTTCCTTTCGTGCCATATAAGGCCCTAACCGAAACTTAAAGGACCTAAAGTGACACTTTGAGAACTTGGTATGCCACTAGTTACTTTTTGGGCCCTTTTTGACACTTAGCCGAAACCCTAAGGTCCCTTTGTTAATTCAAACGAACACCCTTAAACCCTAGGGGCTGTTTGGTATTTAGCCGAAACTATTATAAGCCCTAGGGGGCTGGTTGGTAAATTGCCGAAACTTGTATAAGCCCTAGGGGCTGATTTTGAAACTTGAATACTTATCTAAAACTTGGCCAAAACTACGAGGGCTAGAATTGCCAAACATCAAAACTTGTGTAAGCCCTAGGGGTGTTTGTGTAACCGGAGGTGTTTATGCAACTGGGGGACTAGTTTTGGCATTCTTTTGAACTTAAATAAAACTTACTTAAGCCTTAAATATATCATTATAAAAACCAACTTATACCCAGGAGGAAAAATATAAAAGTCCGATACTTGTGGATATATTTATAATACGACCATTTATATAGACATGAAACATATTGATTATATTTATTTTCTTCCACGCCTCTAATACTTATGAACTAATTTTATTAAAGGAATTAAACCACGATTGAGTGTAGTACGAATTCTAGAATATTAATTAAACAGGACTAATTAATATGATTGTAGTAATTATTTTACACTTAATTAAATATAACTATGACCATACTGCTCTAATCAACTACGGATACCTTAAATTAAAGCATGCTTAAAAACCTGTAGAAGCATATACGAATACTTCAGTAACTTTGGTACAACCTATTATACTTTTACTGAGACTGTATAATTATCTAGGTTGTTGACTGAGTGTTGAGCACTACTCCAGATTTTTGTGACTATCACCATACTGATAAGGTGAGTTCATGGCCCCACTTTCATATATTGACAAACTTTTAAAAATCCTTTTGGGGGAGAGAACATGCAACTGATTTATGGATATAAATTAAACTGTACCAACTTTAATTATATGTGCCTATTGTAGAGACACTCATGACCCGTGAGCTGAAACTGTTAAAATCGTTGGATTACCTGAATGTTATAAGTAGATCTATTTGGGATTGACCATCCCCACCTGGGTGAGTCATGCTCACTGTGCCTCGGCCGGGACAACAGGTGTTTACCATGTCAGCATTTACTATTGATGGGTGCCTGAGTCAGAAATGGCGATGGTCCTCATTTGTTGAGGGCCCAACTATGTTAAAGTGTCAGTTTCGGGCAATAGACAGTATAATTACCTTTTATAGTAATGCTTTGTGCTTTACTGTTACAGTGACTATTTATATCCAAACTATACAACTAAACCTATGAATTCACCAACTTTTTGTTGACTCTCCAAAGCATGTTTTTCTCAGGTGTTTGAAGCAGGTAGACACTAAGTGCATGGACTGTTTCATTTGAGTAGACAGCATCTTAGCAAACACTAGGGGACTTTATAAGGGACTCATGAACATTCCTTACGTTATGTCTGAAACATTTGAAATAACGATTTACACTTTTGGTTATGTAATAAATGTTTGATAATCTTTTATCTGATGCTCTATGTACTATTTGCTATGATCCACCCACGTGACACCCAAATACTATATCCGCTGCAATTTGACCAATTTGGGGGTGTCACAGAATGGTATCAGAGCAAAAGTTATAGAGAACCAGACTCAGAAAAATTTATAAAAATAAAATAAAAATTTTATAAATAAACTGGACTATAACTACATTAAAAATCTTTGGGATTTTTCTTTATGGGACTAGAATAGTAAGCATATAGGATATAGAGCATACATTTATTATGTGATCTATTGTGTATTGTGATTTTAACATTAGTTAAATGATCTTTTAAGTATTAGCTAAACCCTAACCTGTTATAGGGAATAATCACTATCACTATTATAATACCAGTATATTATCTTTTGACTTACACTCACGTCAGCAAAACGATGATTTCTTTTCAGAGATACTATGACATCACCATCGTCCGTTTTAGCAGGATGGCTGTCCGCCTCGGATTCCGAGGGCAGTCAGTCTGATGGAGTAGTTCCAGCTATTTCCTCACCGCCTACTGCATTGACCCCTCCAGCTGAGGAGGTGGACCCAGTGACCCACGCTCTGCCGCCCTTACCACCCTCGTCATCACTCCAGGGTTATGCTCCTGGATCACTACCCCCTCGTAAGAGGAGGTATGAGACGGCCCCGGCCTCCACCTTCGAGGTCGGAGAGGGATCTGGGACTGGACAGGTGGACCCTGTTCAGGCTCAGATAGCGGCTTTGACAGCCCAGCATGCCCAGGATATGGCCGATGTTCACAGCCTACTAGCAGCTAGTCAGGCCGAGCGATCGATATTGAGGGAGCGTCTAGATTCCCTGACTTGGACTACGTGGGCAGAAGCCCAGGTTGCCAGAGGGGCTTGGACCACAGTTTATGATGCTCTTCAGTGGCTCATGACGGAGTACGACCACGCCATCCACCTCATCTACACCATGGAGGGCCGACAGCAGCAGACTCATGCCGCCCTCACAGCTCAGGAGCAGTCCCTCTCTATGTTCTTTGACCTGGCGATTGTTCGTCACGATGGAGTCACGTCAGAGACAGCTCACCTCAGGGGAGCATTAGACACCCTCAGGGCCCAGTTAGTCCAGACTCTTCGCCACGTCAAGAAGACGAGGCTTGCTATGATCGCTCTTCAGGACGCTATGCCCGCACCAGCAGCTCCACCAGCACCCGTTGTACCAGACATCTCCATCGGATCCGTTAGACCAGCATAGATTAGATGTACTAGATCTCATGTACATCGTGATAAGCTTTGGGTTTCATCCCAGCTATCATGATATAGGATTTCATGTACTTTTATTTTCATGCAGCTTTTGTAGTCTATCAGTACTGTACTCTCATAGATAGGTGTCTGTATATATATCACTCTAGACTGTGCGTACCACTACCCCAGACAGGCGTACTATACTTCTGTCTTGGATCGGTTGTACTTGATGTTATGTATTTTCTTGCTAGAAATGACATATGTCCACCCTCTTTTGTTATATCATGTGTTGTATCATAAAATGTGACAAGTTATTCAAATTATTGTAATTATTGTATACAGGTTTGCTCATGCAAATAATATATGATCATACGAACTTTGAAGCTAACAATTTCATTTTTGGTGTAAAACTACAGATAAATGGCAATCACTAGGCAAAACCCTGCCACTAATCCTGCCATTAACCCGGCCAATAATCCTGCGGTCAACCCTCCTAATGACGATGCCACTCATAATGTCACCCCCGCCCAGCTTAGGGAAATGATTGACCAAGGCATCACCACCGCTATGGCAGCTAGCCGAAACATGGACGATAGCGAGAATTCCAACAACCGAAGGAATAATAATACCACCAGGGGTTGTTCTTACCCCGATTTTCTCAAATGCAAACCATCTTACTATCGGGGCAACGAAGGCGTGGTAGAGTTGATGCAATGGTTTGAAAGACTAGAGACCGTATTCCGCATCAGCGACTGTGCCGATGAGAACAAGGTTAAGTTCGCCACCTGCACGCTACTTGAAAGTGCCCTCACCTGGTGGAATTCTGTGGCCATTACTCTAGGACATGACGCTGCTTATACTCTGAATTGGACAAGTCTGAAGGAGAGAATGAAGGAAAAGTACTGCCCCCGGGGCGAAATGAAGAAACTGGAAGTCGAACTATGGGATCTTAGGTGTAAGAACAATGACATCGTGTTGTACAACCGGAGGTTCCAAGAATTGACTCTCATGTGTACCAGGATGTTTCCCGATAAGGAGGAGAAGATTGAGAAGTACGTCGGAGGACTCCCCGACGCCATCCATGATAGCGTTCTCGCCTCGCGGCCTACTACCGTCGAGAAAGCCATGGAGTTTGCCGCCGAATTGATCCATAAGAGGAACCGTACTATCTCTGAGAGAAACACTGAGAACAAGAGAAAGTTGGACGACCATGTCCGTGCTCCCTATCACCCAACTCCAAAGAGGCAAAACGCCGGGCAAATTTATAGTGCAATCGCCCCCACAGGGCCAAGGATTTATGAAGGCACCAGACCTATGTGCCCGACATGCCACTTTCACCATCAGGTGGGTGAACCTTGCAAGACTTGTTACAAATGTGGAACGGTGGGCCATTTTGTTCGCGATTGCCAGGCAAATGCTGCTACCCAGGTTCAGCCCAACCATATTGCGAGGAGCAATAATCGAGGTGGAACCAATGGCCGTGGATTTGGGAATAGACAGCCAGGAAACCGTGGTGTTACAGGAGGAAGCAACAGTGGCCCAAGGAAAGGAGTCACATGCTATGAGTGCGGAGCACCCGGTCACGTAAAATCAAGTTGCCCCAAATTAGCCCATCAGAACAAAAACAATGGAGGATCCACATCCAGAGTGTCGTGGTGGGCAATGCAAAGCCCAACCCAGACTCCAACGTAGTTACGGGTACGTTTTTACTAAATAATCGTTACGCATCCATTCTATTTGACACTGGGGCAGACAGGAGCTTTATTTCCACTGAATTTAGTAGAATATTAGAAGTTGTCCCTTCCGCGTTAGACCACCGATTCTCAGTAGAATTAGCAGACGGTAAGATCGTAGAGGCCGATACCATCGTTAGGGGTTGTACACTGAACTTTTCCAACCACCCGTTCAATATTGACCTAATCCCAGTGAATCTAGGCAGTTTTGACATCATCATTGGCATGGATTGGTTATCTAAGTACCACGCAGTGATCGTATGCGACGAGAAACTAGTCCGATTGCCATGGGGAAATGAGACATTAATCGTTCGAGGTAATGGCAATACCGACCTTTCGGACACTAGACTCAGTGTCATATCCTGTACCAAGATTCAGAGATACTTATCGAAAGGATGTCCCATCTTCTTGGCTCATATCTCCCAGACAGATAAAGAAGATAACACCGAAAGGAAGCAAATAAAGGACGTGCCCATCGTCCGGTAATTTCCCGAAGTCTTCCCCGAAGAATTACCAGGCCTACCACCAGCTCGGCAAGTGGAATTCTAGATTGACCTGATCCTAGGAGCTGCACCCGTAGCAAAAGCTCCTTATCGCCTAGCACCATCAGAAATGAAGGAACTAGCAGAACAACTTCAAGAATTGTCCGACAATGGGTTCATCTGACCCAGTTCCTCACCATGGGGAGCTCCGGTCTTATTTGTCAAAAAGAAAGATGGTTCATTTCGAATGTGTATCGATTACAGAGAACTAAATAAGTTGACTATAAAGAACCGTTATCCACTCCCCCGTATTGACGACCTATTTGACCAATTGCAAGGGTCAAGTGTATACTCCAAGGTAGATCTACGATCTGGGTACCATCAATTAAGGGTCAAGGAGGAGGATATCCCAAAAACCGCCTTCAGGACTCGTTACGGCCATTTCGAATTTCAGGTCATGCCTTTTGGGTTGACCAACGCTCCTGCCATCTTTATGGACCTTATGAATCGAGTGTGTAGACCTAATAAGTGTGTAAACACTTATCCTTTTGCCACTAAAATCAAGGAAAAACAAGACCGAATCATGTGTTTATTATCATAAATGTCAGAATTACGCGTGGTTTTGTGTTTTTGTGTTTAAATAGGTACAAATGATCAAAAGAAAAGAAAACACGGGATTTCACGGTCAAATATTGAAGAAAAGTCGAAGACAAAGTCAAAAGATCAAAAGTGTGCTGAAGATCACGAAACCCGACAAAATCGATACGATTTGAAGAAAAAGATTGAGAGAGCCGAAAATCAAGTTCAAATTCGCTCACGGATTCAGTCTTTGAAGGATTTTTGTCTTGCGGGTCCCACATTGGATAAATGGGCTCAAAAGCCCATTTAAAAATTAAAAGAATTCATTTTTTGTCAAAATAGCCCAAAAAGGTCCATATGGGAAACAATATACGGATGAGGGTTATTTTGGGCCCAAGCCCATTTGCAAAGTTGAAAAAGGAACGGATGGAATATGATATTTGGGCCCTAGCCCATTTTGTAAATATTATGGACGAAGGAAATTATTTGCTGAGGTCAAATATTTGGTCAAAGCAATCACTCCCCACACACGAATACAATTTCCCTTTCACACATATGTTTGACTAACCCACACACATTTTTATTTTGTGCCTCACCTCACCCAATCCCCTCATTACCAGTCAACACACAAGACACATATATCCCTCACCCTCAACCCACGTGTAAACCATAAGCCCACATTTACCCATTCACATGCACTCAATAAATAATAAAACCATTTTATTCACCCACACACCTCACGTTTATATTAAACGTTTTTTTTTTACCCCACTCACTTTCTCTCACATCAAATCCTTCGATGATATCTATGTCCCCATCTTTCTTTTTCACTCCATCTCACCCCAAAACCTGTAAAAATTACCACTATTCCCACAAACCCTAATTTACCAAAAAGTTAATTAAACATAGGGTTTTGATCACACGTGCTAATCACGTGAAGGGAATAAAATCCCCTTTGATTTCGGAAGAGATGATGGAAGGATATTCTACGTGGCAGCATGTTATTGGGTGGACCACCTCACTCCATTCAATCAACCAATTAAAAGAAGCCAAATCAGCCTCAAACTAACACAACAAACACACCTCATGCCACCTTGGCAATCCATGACTCGAGAATTGATCTCAGCCGAAGATTTGAAGAGAAGAGAGAGAATAGAATATTTAACGATCAAGATCTTAAGTCGTAGGCACCAAGGAATTGTTTTAGGGTTTCTCTATAAAACCCCCTTCATTGTAATTCATCGGGAAGCTTTTCTTTAATTTTCAGTTTTTTAGTTAATTTAGGAGTAGAGTAATTTAGAGTTAAATTTTTGCAAAATAGATTAGGGTTATTGTAATTCTGATTTTCAGTATTGTATTTTTTTTATATTAATGAAAAGTTTAATTTTAATTCATCTCGTCTTCATTTTATTTTCTGTCAAGTTTACCTTAAAACTCTAATCTGCTTGTTTGTTTTTTTTATATCACTGCTCATTTTCATTCGATTTAAAAAAAAAAAAAATAAAGAAAAAAAATAAAATAAAAGGAAAGTGAAAAAGTGTTTTCCCCACTGGAAAATACAAATTTGTTCGAAGTTCTTTTTGTTACTGTTCGTTTGGTTTCTTTGGGGTACGGAGTCGAGATGATGTATCGAAAGGTGAATCGGGTTGATGATATTCGAAGGTAACTGGTGTTTGATTCGGTTCACAAGGTGGCTCAGCGCCAACCTTCGGCTCAACGGATTCGACAAAAAGGTTCTCATCCTCTTTTTATTTGTTATGTTTAAGTTTTAGATAATATTTAAATTTGTAAATTTGAATCTGCTTAATGTTTATGGTACTGTTTAGATTTTGTTTATTAGTTTTTTTTACCTGCTTGATATTGTTTAGTTAAGGTTACTGTTAAGTTTTTTTTGTTTATTTGGATTTGTTTGTATTTTATTTTCGGTTAAAGATATTTTAATCTCTTGGTCCGTTTGTTATAATCTGTTTAATATTACTGTTAGTCTTAGTTTTGTTAAAGCTTTATTATTGTTTAGATCTACTCTGTTTGGTTAATGTTTTTTAGTTAGCTTATAATTTTGTTTGAATTGCTTTCTGTTTTGGATATTCAGTAGGCTAGATGTGCATGATTAGTTTGTTTAGAACGGCTTATTTGGTATTTGTCATTTGAATATTGCTTATTCCCTTTTCAGCTTATTGTCTTAAATTCAGGACTGCTTGTTTGACTTATTTACTTTCATCTGCTTATATGTTTTATTTGGTTAGGCTTATTTGCTTATTGCTGAATTTACTGCTGGGAAACAGATCCACTTGATCTGATTTCTATCAATTTTCCAAAAATATTAAATATTGCAAAAATATTGTCTGTCAGGGGACTCGAACCCCTGACCTCTCGCATAGCAACCAATAGCCATAACCAACTCTTCTAGTCTTCTTTTTGTGTTTGTTACTCATCAGTTAGTTTATATAGGTTTCTTATTTGATAGCAGTTCATTTAAATTAGTTTTAATACAAGTTTTTAAGTTTTATTTATATTTTAATCAAAAGTTTTTATTTAAGATTTATTTTATAAAGTTTTAAAAAAAAATACAAAAAGACAAAAAAAAATATATTTAGTTTACTTTTATTTTTAGATTTAAATTAGTTTTCAAAATTGGTTTTTTTTAATTTACTTTTATTTTAGAATAGACTTTATTTAAAATGTAATTAGTTTAAAATAGATTTCCATTAATTAACTAGTTTTTATTATTAAATAGTTTTTATATTAGTTTAAAAACACCAAAAATAGATTTCACCAAAAACAAGTTAAGTCGATACGATAATCGGTAATCAAATTCGAGTCGAGTCGAGGAACGATAAACGAACAAAAATAGGATTTAAAAATCATTTTTCAAAATGGCGCCAATATTACATCAACTAAAATTGAAAATACATTAATCCTATTAAACTAATTTGCAGAAAAATTAAAACTAATTTATCCTACTCCTAAATTAATTAAAAAAACAGAAAATAAAGAAATAAACAAAAAAATCTGTTCGAGACTTGTTATTGGTTCGAAGAAGGGTACTGTTTGAGTGATCGTTTGGTTCGAGACGAAGGATGTGACGGTTCGTTCGATTCACAAGGTGGCTCAGCGCCATCCTTCTTCTCAAAGGCATTCTCCAAAAGGTTCTTCTCTTTTTTTTATTTTTATTGATAATTTTTAGATTAATAGTTGTTATGTTTCTTCTGCTTGTTAGTTTTGTGGAATGAGTAGTTGCTGAATAAGTTTATTTTTTTTTTGGATCTGCGAAACTTGTTAGATTATAGGTTCGATTGATAAAGTTCTTATTGGTTATGTGCTAGTATTAATTTTTTTTTCTGAGTGTTTGGATCTGCTTATTTTTTCGTTTGGTACTGATTAAGTTTGGTTTTGTTGGATTACTGTTTAAAACCTGCTCATCTCATTTTATTTTTTTTAGCTTATTTGCTATTTATCTCTCTATTTGTTATGCTTATTTAGGATTTATTGCTGTTAGTTGCCTATTTTTAGTATAAGTTCTTTTTAGTTTATTGCTTATTTTAGTTTCAGCTTTTATTTCCTTTTATCCGCTTATTTTACTCAGATTTATTTTTGTTAAGATTTTGATTTGCTTAAATTATAACTGCTTATTTGCTTAATTTCCCTTTTCAGTTTTTTTTATTCTAGTTGTTATAGCTTATTTGGTTTGGTTATACTTATTTGCTTTGCTGATTAGTTGCTGCTGTCACCACAGTTACTATTGTTTTGTTTGGTTTACATTGCTGTTAAAAAAATAAATATCATAATTTTCGTCTGGGGTGGGATTCAAACCCCAGACCTCTAGTTTAAATACCCAGCACCCCAACCATCTCCTCTAAGCTTGTTTTTGTTTATTAGTCTGCTTCTTTAGATTAATATAGGATTTTTAATTTATGGCAGTTTTAATTAAATTAATTCAAGTTTAGTTATATTAGAATTTAAACATTAGTTTTATTTAAAGTTTTTTTTAAAATAGTTTTATTTCCTTATCCAGTTTATATAATATAAAAAAATATAAAAAAAAATATTTTATTTAGATTTCTTTTATAATTTACTTTGTTTATTTAAAATAATTTACTTTGTTTATTTAAAATAGATTTCATTTTTAAATTTACTTTTATTTTTTTTAAATTTCACTTAGATTTCAAAATTTGTTTTTACTTTTATTTTAGAATAGATTTTATTTAAAAGTTTTATATTTTTAATTAGTTTAAATTAGTTTCAAAAGACTTTTTAGTATTATTTAAGTTAGTTTAAAAATAGCTTTTAATTAAATATGCTTTTAGTTTAAAATATCCTAAAATATTATTTACCAAAAACAAAGTTAAGTCGTAACGATTAATTGGAAATCAAATTCGAGTCGAATCGAGGAAAAACGAACTTAATTAAAATAGGATTGCAAAATTCCTAGTATCAAAATGGCGCCGCTGCCGCTTCGCTCGTACGATTGACGATTTTTCGTGAAGACGTTTGGATTTTGGGATCCGTTCTTTTTGAACGTTACGTTTCTTGCAACAAAATCAAAAATACAAAAATCAAAAACTCAAAAATACAAAAAAATTAAAAAATCACAAAAGCAATTTCTTTCCTAAGAATTGCACCAAAAAAATTAAAAAATCAAAAGTAATACTTTTTCCTAAAGGTATTACACCAAAAATATTACGTATTAGTGTTAATTTTTTAGTTCGATTTCTTTCGATTTTTCTTGTGTATATATTTTTCTAAAAATTTTAAAAAAATATTCTTCTTTATCTTCTATTGTGTTTAATTCTTTTTCTCAACCTCTCTTATTTTTAATTCTTCATGGATTCATATTGTATAGGGTGTGGGTCGTCTGATAGTCAATCCTGTTATTGGTGTTCATGCGAGCGGTGTGGTATGGCTATACCTAATCACGAATTTGGACATTGTTCATTTTGCAATTGGACCAATTCACACTTCACCTCTAATGACACTAACTCACACCCTCCCACATATGACAATCCCTATCCGCAACATGAACCGGGTTTTTCCCAACACCCGTGTTGCAATCATTGTGGGGGCCCTCACGATACTTCTTATTGTCAGCCAATGAATTATTATGAGCCAAATCCGTGTCCTCATTTTTCCTCACCGATGGATTATTATGAACCAAATCCGTGTTCTAATTCTTCTCAACCGATGACTTCCTATGAGCCACATCCGTGCTATAATTCTGGTTTTCATAACTATGAGCCCCCACATCCCACCCTCAATCATCAATCCTCTCATAGAATTCAACAAATCAATGCTTTGAATAACGAAATAAAAGCCCTTCTTTTGGAACTTCATGACGGCTTAATTCGACTGACCGATACATTGGAGGAGCAACAACGACAAGAGCAAGTATCTAATCTTAGTGATTATACTCCGCCTCTTGTGCGTTCTTTCTATTATGATGATGATGACGATGAGAATACTATTTCTTGGAATGATCTTTGTGCTCAATGTCCTAGTGCAATTGTAATTCCTTCTCTCGACTTGCCGGCTCTCGAGCCTAAGGATTCTACCACTCCTATTCTCGATTCTTCTACTACGGAGCCCGATGCCTCTCTCATCATGGGGGATGAGGGTCTTATCACTATTCCTTGTGACGAGACTCTTATTCCAATCCAAAGTCAGCCTACGGTTGCTTCCGATAGTGACGATGAGTGTGAATCTCTTTCTAGTGATGACTCATTACCTCCCACCGACGTCTTGGGAAACGATTCTTTGGCTTTCTCTAATCCCATTTTTGATCTCGATGATGATTTTACTTCTAGTGATGACGAGTCACTATCCGATGAAGACGTTCCGAAGGAAAATTTCAAGATTTATTCAAACCCTTTATTTGATTTTGATGACGCCTACATCTCTAGTGACGTGAATCCTCTCTTTGAAGAGGGGATTGAGGACATTGATAGCTCCGACTCTATTGCTATTGATGAGCATCCTTTGTTAGCCATGCCACCTCCCATCATAGAGGAGGTGGAGAGATTTGACCCTAGTTTCCGTTTGATTCGGTCTGGTGAGGTGACGCGGGTGGTAGATATGTCCTCTGATATTTCTCATATTATGTTGCCACCCCGTCCTACCGCGTGCACACCCAAGCAAGTGATGTATCGCTTTTACTCTCCTCATTTCATACCGGGAAATGAGGATGAGTGCTTTGACCCGGGAGGTGACATTGACCATTCTTTGATTGATACCTTTACGGCTTTGCCGAATAGTGACCATCCTATGTCTTTGGGGGATGACAATTTGTCTCCTTTAGCCACCCCACCTCCCGTGGATCAAGACTTCACTTACTTTTCTTATGTTGAGAGGACCTTTTTACCATTTGTGACTTATCCTCCTGCCTCTCATTTATTATGTTCATCCGGGACCGAGGATAAGATTTTTGATCCCGGTATAACTTTCGAGGCTTCCCCATGGACCATTTAATTCGGGGTCGAGTCAGGCTCGTGACTCAGTTAACAAAAACAAGCGCTTCTCGGGAGGCAACCCGATGATCTATTTTTCTATCTATTTTCTAGAATAAGTGTAGGGGGAGTCGTGTAGGTTGTTTGTTTTGTGTGTTGTGATTGTGCAGGGTTATGTGCTTTGATGATCCACTTTTGGTATTTTTGACGAGACCCGTGATCCCGTGTTTCCCGTGTACCCGGTTCCTTCGATAAGTTTTTGCTATTGTGATTCTATCTTGTATATAAATAAAACGAATAAATGTAATCACTTTAGTTGTCCCTTCCTTAGCTCGATTTTAAACAACGTACTCAATGTCCTAAGTGTAGGGGAGTTTATTCGCCCACATGCTTAAACATTGAGGACAATGTTTATGTTAAGTGTAGGGGGGCCTTCTATCGAATTTTAGTGACCTTTTCCATGAATTTGACCCCATTTTTACCGGAAAATTTTTAAAATTTTCAACGTTTTTCAAATTTTTGATCTATTTTGGCCTAGTAGTATTTTTTTTATTTATCTTCTTTCCTTTTATTATCGCATCATTATAATTTCCATTTCAAGAATAAAGTCAAAAATAAATAAATAAATAAAATGGTTTTAACGAGTTTAGACGTCTTTGATATATTAGGCCCGTCGTGAATATTTTGACTCAACCCGAGTTTACTTATCCGAGTTTACTCTAGCTAGTATCCTTAACCATGTAGACCTTAATTGGTTTATTAGGCTAAGCATCCACGAGTCTCATTACTTGAGATTTTAAATTGTGGAGAACGAGAGATGATAGAGTTAATTATAAGTTTGGTATTCTTTCATTAACTTATGTGAGTTAGTTATGAGCTTTTTCTCCCATCACTTGTAAATATATATTTACAATAAATAAGGTTGTACGATTTAAAAGGTTACTTAGCTTCTAGCACAAGATCGTTTAAAAGTTGCTCGGTATTAATTAGAGTTCATAGCCAAGGCATAACTTATTGAAGCGGGACGCGAAGATTGGCGTATCCAAAAAGGCCCTAAAAAGGCATGAGGATACCCGAGTCCAAAAAGGCCCTCACAAGGCATGAGGATTCACTTTTTTTTGCTAAAGATCCTAAGATGATGTGAAGATCATTAATCCAAATCAATATGAAGGATCAAGACACACGACGAGAAGCAATTACTCCCCTAAAGATCATGGAGAAGTCTATCCAAAAAGACCCTAACAAGGTATGAGGATAAATAGATCCAAGTCCGAAAAGGAGGCGGATCGTTGAATATCAAAATCCTAAATAAAGAAGAGGATAAATGAAGAAGTCGTGGTCAACGTTTGAAGCATCTTTCACTCCTAATGAAGATGTATACCAAAATGAAGAGAAGACCATAATTTCAAGAACGTCTCTCAAGATTTGAAGTTTCAAGTACATGCCAAATATCGGTCCGAGAAAGGTCTCAAATCGCGAAACGAGTTATGCCAAGATATGAACTTTATGAGGTTTCGAGAAGCCGTTTTAAAAGATTTTGTCCTTTAGCTAACTATTGATTAAATCGTCCCACTTTATTTTCGGCCCTAATAAACTATCGAAATAAGTCAAAAATGCATCCTCGTGATCATTCAAGACAAAAAAATAAAATAAAAGAGATACACCTAGGAATAAGGGAGTTTAAGTGATTAATTAAACCACATGAGTAAGTGTTAGTTGTGCTAACTTGTAATAACAATGATCTCGTTTTTATGCTTGGTATGGGGAACGTGAAACTTGAGGGTGATTAATATTCATGACACCAAAGCCCTAATCTAAGTCTTAGATGTCTTTACGAGTCTCTTCCATCTAATAATTTCTAAGTTATCATTTTAACTTTTGGCTCCTTTTTAGTTTTTATCTTTCCGTCGTAGTAATAATAGTATATTTTAATAAAGGCCAAGATGGGTTGATTATGAGAAAAATGTAACTTTATGCTTTGAAATAATGCATTGCATGGGGTCATTGCAATGGTCAAGTGTAGGGGATTTAATAAGTGTGTAAACACTTATCCTTTTGCCACTAAAATCAAGGAAAAACAAGACCGAATCATGTGTTTATTATCATAAATATCGGAATTACGCGTGGTTTTGTGTTTTTGTGTTTAAATAGGTACAAATGATCAAAAGAAAAGAAAACACGGGATTTCACGGTCAAATATTGAAGAAAAGTCGAAGACAAAGTCAAAAGATCAAAAGTGTGCTGAAGATCACGAAACCCGACAAAATCGATACGATTTGAAGAAAAAGATTGAGAGAGCCGAAAATCAAGTTCAAATTCGCTCACGGATTCAGTCTTTGAAGGATTTTTGTCTTGCGGGTCCCACATTGGATAAATGGGCTCAAAAGCCCATTTAAAAATTAAAAGAATTCATTTTTTGTCAAAATAGCCCAAAAAGGTCCATATGGGAAACAATATACGGATGAGGGTTATTTTGGGCCCAAGCCCATTTGCAAAGTTGAAAAAGGAACGGATGGAATATGATATTTGGGCCCTAGCCCATTTTGTAAATATTATGGACGAAGGAAATTATTTGCTGAGGTCAAATATTTGGTCAAAGCAATCACTCCCCACACACGAATACAATTTCCCTTTCACACATATGTTTGACTAACCCACACACATTTTTATTTTGTGCCTCACCTCACCCGATCCCCTCATTACCAGTCAACACACAAGACACATATATCCCTCACCCTCAACCCACGTGTAAACCATAAGCCCACATTTACCCATTCACATGCACTCAATAAATAATAAAACCATTTTATTCACCCACACACCTCACGTTTATATTAAACGTTTTTTTTTTACCCCACTCACTTTCTCTCACATCAAATCCTTCGATGATATCTATGTCCCCATCTTTCTTTTTCACTCCATCTCACCCCAAAACCTGTAAAAATTACCACTATTCCCACAAACCCTAATTTACCAAAAAGTTAATTAAACATAGGGTTTTGATCACACGTGCTAATCACGTGAAGGGAATAAAATCCCCTTTGATTTCGGAAGAGATGATGGAAGGATATTCTACGTGGCAGCATGTTATTGGGTGGACCACCTCAGTCCATTCAATCAACCAATTAAAAGAAGCCAAATCAGCCTCAAACTAACACAACAAACACACCTCATGCCACCTTGGCAATCCATGACTCGAGAATTGATCTCAGCCGAAGATTTGAAGAGAAGAGAGAGAATAGAAGATTTAACGATCAAGATCTTAAGTCGTAGGCACCAAGGAATAGTTTTAGGGTTTCTCTATAAAACCCCCTTCATTGTAATCATCAGGAAGCTTTTCTTTAATTTTCAGTTTTTTAGTTAATTTAGGAGTAGAGTAATTTAGAGTTAAATTTTTGCAAAATAGATTAGGGTTATTGTAATTCTGATTTTCAGTATTGTATTTTTTTTATATTAATGAAAAGTTTAATTTTAATTCATCTCGTCTCCATTTTATTTTCTGTCAAGTTTACCTTAAAACTCTAATCTGCTTGTTTGTTTTTTTTATATCACTGCTCATTTTCATTCGATTTAAAAAAAAAAATAAAGAAAAAAAATAAAATAAAAGGAAAGTGGAAAAGTGTTTTCCCCACTGGAAAATACAAATTTGTTCGAAGTTCTTTTTGTTACTGTTCGTTTGGTTTCTTTGGGGTACGGAGTCGAGAGGATGTATCGAAAGGTGAATCGGGTTGATGATATTCGAAGGTAACTGGTGTTTGATTCGGTTCACAAGGTGGCTCAGCGCCAACCTTCGGCTCAACGGATTCGACAAAAAGGTTCTCATCCTCTTTTTATTTGTTATGTTTAAGTTTTAGATAATATTTAAATTTGTAAAGTTGAATCTGCTTAATGTTTATGGTACTGTTTAGATTTTGTTTATTAATTTTTTTTACCTGCTTGATGTTGTTTAGTTAAGGTTACTGTTAAGTTTTTTTTGTTTATTTGGATTTGTTTGTATTTTATTTTCGGTTAAAGATATTTTAATCTCTTGGTTCGTTTGTTATAATCTGTTTAATATTACTGTTAGTCTTAGTTTTGTTAAAGCTTTATTATTGTTTAGATCTGCTCTGTTTGGTTAATGTTTTTTTAGTTAGCTTATAATTTTGTTTGAATTGCTTTCTGTTTTGGATATTCAGTAGGCTAGATGTGCATGATTAGTTTGTTTAGAACGGCTTATTTGGTATTTGTCATTTGAATATTGCTTATTCCCTTTTCAGCTTATTGTCTTAAATTCAGGACTGCTTGTTTGACTTATTTACTTTCATCTGCTTATATGTTTTATCTGGTTAGGCTTATTTGCTTATTGCTGAATTTACTGCTGGGAAACAGATCCACTTGATCTGATTTCTATCAATTTTCCAAAAATATTAAATATTGCAAAAATATTGTCTGTCAGGGGACTCGAACCCCTGACCTCTCGCATAGCAACCAATAGCCATAACCAACTCTTCTAGTCTTCTTTTTGTGTTTGTTACTCATCAGTTAGTTTATATAGGTTTCTTATTTGATAGCAGTTCACTTAAATTAGTTTTAATACAAGTTTTTAAGTTTTATTTATATTTTAATCAAAAGTTTTTATTTAAGATTTATTTTATAAAGTTTTAAAAAAAAATACAAAAAGACAAAAAAAAAATATATTTAATTTACTTTTTTTAGATTTAAATTAGTTTTCAAAATTTGTTTTTTTTAATTTACTTTTATTTTAGAATAGACTTTATTTAAAATGTAATTAGTTTAAAATAGATTTCCATTAATTAACTAGTTTTTATATTAAATAGTTTTTAAATTAGTTTAAAAACACCAAAAATAGATTTCACCAAAAACAAGTTAAGTCGATACGATAATCGGTAATCAAATTCGAGTCGAGTCGAGGAACGATAAACGAACAAAAATAGGATTTAAAAATCATTTTTCAAAATGGCGCCAATATTACATCAACTAAAATTGAAAATACATTAATCCAATTAAACTAATTTGTAGAAAAATTAAAACTAATTTATCCTACTCCTAAATTAATTAAAAAAAACAGAAAATAAAGAAATAAACAAAAAAATCTGTTCGAGACTTGTTATTGGTTCGAAGAAGGGTACTGTTTGAGTGATCGTTTGGGTCGAGACGAAGGATGTGACAGTTCGTTCGATTCACAAGGTGGCTCAGCGCCATCCTTCTTCTCAAAGGCATTCTCCAAAAGGTTCTTCTCTTTTTTTTATTTTTATTGATAATTTTTAGATTAATAATTGTTATGTTTCTTCTGCTTGTTAGTTTTGTGGAATGAGTAGTTGCTGAATAAGTTTATTTTTTTTTTGATCTGCGAAAGTTGTTAGATTATAGGTTCGATTGATAAAGTTCTTATTGGTTATGTGCTAGTATTAATTTTTTTTTCTGAGTGTTTGGATCTGCTTATTTTTTCGTTTGGTACTGATTAAGTTTGGTTTTGTTGGATTACTGTTTAAAACCTGCTCATCTCATTTTATTTTTTTTAGCTTATTTGCTATTTGTCTCTCTATTTGTTATGCTTATTTAGGATTTATTGCTGTTAGTTGCCTATTTTTAGTATAAGTTCTTTTTAGTTTATTGCTTATTTTAGTTTCAACTTTAATTTCCTTTTATCCGCTTATTTTACTCAGATTTATTTTTGTTAAGATTTTGATTTGCTTAAATTATAACTGCTTATTTGCTTAATTTCCCTTTTCAGTTTTTTTTATTCTAGTTGTTATAGCTTATTTGGTTTGGTTATACTTATTTGCTTTGCTGATTAGTTGCTGCTGTCACCACAGTTACTATTGTTTTGTTTGGTTTACATTGCTGTTAAAAAAATAAATATCATAATTTTCGTCTGGGGTGGGATTCGAACCCCAGACCTCTAGTTTAAATACCCAGCGCCCCAACCATCTCCTCTAAGCTTGTTTTTGTTTATTAGTCTGCTTCTTTAGATTAATATAGGATTTTTAATTTATGGCAGTTTTAATTAAATTAATTCAAGTTTCCTTATATTAGAATTTAACATTAGTTTTATTTAAAGTTTTTTTTAAAATAGTTTTATTTCCTTATCCAGTTTATATAATATAAAAAAAATATAAAAAAAATATTTTATTTAGATTTCTTTTATAATTTACTTTGTTTATTTAAAATAATTTACTTTGTTTATTTAAAATAGATTTCATTTTTAAATTTACTTTTATTTTTTTTAAATTTCACTTAGATTTCAAAATTTGTTTTTACTTTTATTTTAGAATAGATTTTATTTAAAAGTTTTATATTTTTAATTAGCTTAAATTAGTTTCAAAATACTTTTTAGGAGTATTCAAGTTAGTTTAAAAATAGCTTTTAAATAAATAGGCTTTTAGTTTAAAATATCCTAAAATATTATTTACCAAAAACAAAGTTAAGTCATAGCGATTAATTGGAAATCAAATTCGAGTCGAATCGAGGAAAAACGAACTTAATTAAAATAGGATTGCAAAATTCCTAGTATCAAGACCGTACCTGGATAAATTTGTGATAGTCTTCATAGACGATATACTTATCTATTCCAAGAATGAACACGAACACGAGGAACATCTTACCCAAGTTCTGAAGGTACTTAAGGAAGAACAGTTGTACGCCAAGTTCTCCAAATGTGAATTCTGGATCTCGAAGGTCCAATTCCTCGGTCATGATTGATAGCGACGGCATTCACGTAGACCCAGCAAAGGTTGAATCCGTCAAAGATTGGGCATCTCCAAAATCACCAACAGAGATCCGTCAATTCCTAGGCCTTGCCGGATACTACCGTCGATTCATCGAGGGTTTCTCCAAAATAGCAAAACCAATGACCAAACTCACACAGATGGGAATAAAATTTGACTGGGGAGAAAAAGAAGAGTTGGCTTTCCAACTAATCAAGGAAAAGCTGTGTAGTGCACCTATTCTGGCCCTACCCGAAGGCAACGACGACTTCGTGGTATATTGTGATGCGTCACATAAGGGCTTGGGCGCAGTATTGATGCAGAGGATGAAAGTAATCGCGTACGCCTCCAGACAGCTAAAGAAACATGAGGAGAATTACACTACTCACGATTTAGAGCTTGGATCTGTGGTGTTTGCGCTAAAAATCTGGAGACACTATCTGTACGGAACCAAGTGCACGGTGCATACGAACCACAAGATCTTACAACACATACTAGATCAAAAGGAGCTAAATATGAGGCAACGCCGTTGGATTGAATTGCTAAGCGATTACGACTGCGAGATCAAATACCATCCTGGTAAAGCAAATGTGGTTGCAGACGCACTAAGCCGTAAGGAGACCGATCCTCCTATGAGAGTCCGGGCACTAGTCGTAACAATTAGCCTGGATTTACCCAAACAAATCCTAGAAGCTCAAACACAAGCTCAGAAACCCGAAAACCTCGTGAATGAAGATGTTGGGGGTATGCTCAGGACTGACCTCACCAAGGAAAAGTTGGAACCAAGAGCAGATGGAACCCTGTGTTTGCATGGGAGGAGTTGGTTACCTTGCTATGAGGGTTTGAGGGACGTAATCATGCACGAGTCCCATAAATCCAAGTATTCCATACACCCCGGGTCGGAGAAGATGTATCAGGACGTGAGGAAGTTGTACTGGTGGCCAAATATGAAGGTAAACATCGCCACTTACGTCCAGAAATGTCTGACGTGTTCTCGCGTCAAGGCCGAACATCAAAGGCCATCCGGGTTACTGGTTCAACCAGAGATACCCAAGTGAAAATGGGAGAATATCACTATGGATTTCATCACCAAGCTTCCAAGATCATCTCACGGTTACGACACCATTTGGGTGATTGTTGACCGACTTACCAAATCCGCGCACTTCCTGCCCATCAAGGAGAATGACTCCCTGTCTAAGTTAGCCAAGCCATATCTGAAGGAGGTAGTGACTAAACACGGAATACCCGTCTCAATAATCTGCGACCGGGACGGTAGGTTCACCTCCAATTTCTTCTGGAAGGCGTTCCAACGAGCTTTGGGAACCCGCCTAGATATGAGCACGGCATACCACCCGCAGACTGACAGCCAAAGCGAAAGGACAATTCAGACCCTTGAGGACATGTTGCGAGCATGCGTGATTGACTTTGGGAATAGTTGGGTCGATCACATCCCTTTGGTGGAATTCTCCTACAACAATAGTTACCATGCTAGCATTAAAGCTGCCCCATTCGAAGCACTATATGGTAGAAAATGCCGCTCACCAGTGTGTTGGGCAGAAGTCGGTGAATTTCAGCTCACCGGACCAGAATTGATCCAAGAAACAACTGACAAGATAACACTGATAAAACAAAGAATACAAGCTGCTCGTGATCGACAAAAGAGCTATGCAGATCAGAGACGAAAGCCTATGCAGTATGAAGTGGGTGACCATGTAATGCTCAAGGTATCGCCATGGAAGGGAGTTGTACGTTTCGGTAAACGAGGGAAACTGAACCCTCGTTATGTAGGCCCTTTTAAAGTGATAGCCAGAGTCGGAGAAGTCGCATACCTCTTGGAGTTACCCCAACAATTGTGTCGAGTGCACTCCACTTTTCATGTGTCTAACCTGAAAAAGTGCTACGCTGATGAGCCCCAAGCTATGCCATTAGAGGGAGTTCGCTTTGACGACAAACTCCAGTTCACGGAAGAGCCCGTTGAAATCATGGAGAGGATAGTTAAAAGGTTGAAAAATAGCCGGATCCCGTTGATCAAGGTACGATGGAACTCGAGGAGAGGTCCTGAGTTCACTTGGGAACGAGAAGACTCGTTCAAAACCAAGTACCTAAGCTTGTTCACCTGACCAACAACTTCGATCTAAGCTTTGAGGACAAAGCTAAAATAACGGGATGTGCTGTAAAACCCCTGTTTTTACCTTTTCAACCTTGCCTCATAGTGGGCACGGGTTACTGAACTAAGTGTAATCCCACTCTATGAAGTTCCAATCTTTCATCAAATTCTACTGTCAATTCTGTGTTCATATTTATGTGAGACTTTCGTCATATTAGATTTTTGTAAAACCTCAATTCACAATTCTAGTGTACGTCTTACATTTTTATGTAAGTTAGAAAATTTCCACTTATGCCTTTTCTTACCTAAATGATCAAAATTAACTAAAACTTACAAACTACACATCACTTGTGCATCCATATGTTTACACGCCTAAAACTTTACACAAATGTGCTCAAAACACAAAACTCACTTTTACAATAATCCACTAATACTCACTAGATATTTTGAACCATATTTTCCCCACATGGGATATTCTACCCGCGGCTAGGAGCCCTCCAACACCACCCAAAATCAACTTGGTACAAGGAAGATCTTGGTACTAAGATTAACTCATTAATATGGTGTACTTTGGTCTCCTACAAGCCATCATTTAGCCGACTCCCCTCACTCCACATCACCCTTGTACATCACTTCATTTATGATTATGTACTATACTCCTAAACTTGAAACTAGCTTAAAACCAAAACCACTCCCCATTTTGTTCAAACCCACGGCTAGACTAGAAAACATGGATAACTCATCCTAGAAACATTTAACACACATCTCATTTACTCTCCAATCATCAAACCTCAAACACATTTACTTCTCCTAGCATTGATTCAAGTCAAGAAGGCATTGAAGGGGGTCTTGGCTTATTTATACTCGAATAGGAAAACTTCATTGTCAACTTTTAAGCTCTAGTGTACTCTACCTCTTCACTCCTAGATCCAAGCAAGTAAGTATCCATTCCTTTCATCATCATCCATTTTTCCTTACTTCTAGTGCATGGCATTCACGTAGATTTACAATAACCAAGGCTTAGTATGCATGCACACGTGAAAATCGTGCTAAAACTCTCCTAACAAGACCTATGACTTGTATGTTTAGCTACAAGTACCCATGCCTTAAGGATGATCTTATTGGCAACTTGGGTGATCAAGTAAACTACTTAGGATTGTGTACCCAAAACCCTAGGTGGCTCGGCTAACATTCAAGACAAGGAAGGAGCTTCTCGTTTTAACTCCTCCTAGATTAAATCTTAATAGAGAGAATAATTAGATCACTTCTAATCATTAGGAGGCTTAAAACTTAAACCCCTTTATATTCGGCTTATTTTAAGAACTAGTGTGCTCCATGGTTACTTAAATCTCGAGTTAATAACTAGCATGATACGATTTTTAGATCCCTTGTGTTGATAAGATAAATCTATACAATACAAAAGAGTCAATAAACCGAAACTTGTAAGTGTAAACCGGGTAGCCATGCGTTTGTTTGGGCCGAACCATTCTAAGCCCAAAGGTAAATACATTTGGTTAAAACAAGGTCTATAGTAACTTTTAAATTAACCACTAAGAACCACTTGGCCCAAAAGAAGCATAACCATCCCTTGATGGGCCATCCGAGCCCAATAAACACATGAATACACTTGGGAGACTTTTTGTGCCGGTTATGCAAATTAGATGAAGTACCAAGTAGAAAATGTAACTTATATTAAGGGGATATATATATTTCGAGAATTGAAAGCAAGTACAAGGACCAAAATGTACATAATGGATAGTATAGGGTCTCGGTTATGAACAAGCATAACTGTTTCAAACTACAAGGACAAAACGAGCCTATTTATAAACTTCTTACAAGCCCTAATTTCCTTTCGTGCCATATAAGGCTCTAACCGAAACTTAAAGGACCTAAAGTGACACTTTGAGAACTTGGTATGCCACTAGTTACTTTTTGGGCCCTTTTTGACACTTAGCCGAAACCCTAAGGTCCCTTTGTTAATTCAAACGAACACCCTTAAACCCTAGGGGCTGTTTGGTATTTAGCCAAAACTATTATAAGCCCTAGGGGGCTGGTTGGTAAATTGCCGAAACTTGTATAAGCCCTAGGGGCTGATTTTGAAACTTGAATACTTATCTAAAACTTGGCCAAAACTACGAGGGCTAGAATTGCCAAACATCAAAACTTGTGTAAGCCCTAGGGGCGTTTGTGTAACCGGAGGTGTTTATGCAACTGGGGGACTAGTTTTGGCATTCTTTTGAACTTAAATAAAACTTACTTAAGCCTTAAATATATCTTTATAAAAACCAACTTATACCCAGGAGGAAAAATATAAAAGTCCGATACTTGTGGATATATTTATAATACGACCATTTATATAGACATGAAACATATTGATTATATTTATTTTCTTCCACGCCTCTAATACTTATGAACTAATTTTATTAAAGGAATTAAACCACGATTGAGTGTAGTACGAATTCTAGAATATTAATTAAACATGATTAATTAATATGACTGTAGTAATTATCTTACACTTAATTAAGTATAACCATGACCATACTGCTCTAATCAACTACGGATACCTTAAATTAAAGCATGCTTAAAAACCTGTAGAAGCATATACGAATACTTCAGTAACTTTGGTACAACCTATTATACTTCTACTGAGACTGTATAATTATCTAGGTTGTTGACTGAGTGTTGAGCACTACTCCAGATTTTTGTGACTATCACCATACTGATAAGGTGAGTTCATGGCCCCACTTTCATATATTGACAAACTTTTAAAAATCCTTTTGGGGGAGAGAACATGCAACTGATTTATGGATATAAATTAAACTGTACCAACTTTAATTATATGTGCCTATTGTATAGACACTCATGACCCGTGAGCTGAAACTGTTAAAATAATTGGATTACCTGAATGTTATAAGTAGATCTATTTGGGACTGACCATCCCCACCTGGGTGAGTCATGCTCACTGTGCCTCGGCCGAGATAACAGGTGTTTACCATGTCAGCATTTACTATTGATGGGTGCCTGAGTCAGAAATAGCGATGGTCCTCATTTGTTGAGGGCCCAACTATGTTAAAGTGTCAGTTTCGGGCAATAGACAGTATAATTACCTTTTACAGTAATGCTTTGTGCTTTACTGTTACAGTGACTATTTATATCCAAACTATACAACTAAACCTATGAATTCACCAACTTTTTGTTGACTCTCCAAAGCATGTTTTTCTCAGGTGTTTGAAGCAGGTAGACACTAAGTGCATGGACTGTTTCATTTGAGTAGACAGCATCTTAGCAAACACTGGGGGACTTTATAAGGGACTCATGAACAATCCTTAAGTTTCTGAAACATTTGAAATAATGATTTACACTTTTGGTTATGTAATAAATGTTTGATAATCTTTTATCTGATGCTCTATGTACTATTTGCTATGATCCACCCAGTGACACCCAAATACTATATCCGCTGCAATTTGACCAATTTGGGGGTGTCACGTGTATGGAGTAGAGGTAGCAACACAATACAACATATGTGCAAGACAAGCGGTCACATGGTTGCGATGGTATCCAAGCTCATTGCCTTTTTCCCTAGTGATTTCGGCCCAAGGGATCATAAAATCATTAAGATTGCTAGTTAGTAATTCCCAAGGAGTGAGAGCATGAAATTCTCCCTCAAAATTACCAAGAATAGGGTGTTCACAAGGTTTTGCAATGCCACAAGAGATGGCCGAAGTCGAGGGTATCTCGGTCACATAATTCACATCAATAGGGGCCGATTCTAAATAGTTTAAACTCCAAGCATCGGTGAACCTACATTGACCTTCATATGGAACTTTGAGAATCTCACCAAATTCTTTAAGAGTATATACAAGGGTTTTCCCCTTGATGGAAAATCTTATAGATAAACCCTTATTGATGCACATTAATGTTTACGAGTTAGAGAATTCTACGAGGAAGGAAGGAAATATTGGCTCATTTATATCAAGCAAACAATCAAAGCCAATGGAATTGAACATGAATCGAATGAAGTTAAGTCCAAGAAAGTTAGAAGGAACAATGCGTCCTTCATGAAAACAACGAGATTCAAGACGACGATAAGTGTTTTGAGTAGAACGAGTATGACGCAAAGAAGAAAGATTAGGCATGTATTATCTTGTACGTTAGTGGTCATTTTGATATCCCGAAGTCATGATACTACCTAAAAATAACATACAAACATATTTCCCCAATTACTCATATGTTACATATAAATCAAAAATCAAAAAGATGAGAATGTGTTTCATCAATTTCTTGACAAACAAAGGATTAATCCTTATCATTCACATGTTCACAATGCTCCTAGTTCATCATTGACAATAACACATTAACCATGTAAGATCAACAATGAACTTGAACATTGGTTTTTCAAAACAAGGTTTTTAGGTAAGCATTTAACAATGCCATTACCAACTTGTTCATGGGTTCATATCAATTCCATCAATTAACCAAAATTATTTAGTCAAAATTCGGATTGTTCTATAAGTGGGTTTTAGTGAAATCTCAATGAATATGAACCTAAGGAATCATAGCAAGATTACTATGTCAACTCTTATTCCTAGTAAGGTTCTAATTCAATGTCCATTTAAAAAATCCCTAATTATGAATGTATGAACCCTAGAACAAATTAGATAAAATTGAAAGAAATAACTTACATATAATTGATCTTGAATGAAGGATGAGTGAAACCCATAAATTGAAATAAATTAATCTTGAGTAACTAAAGGTTTTGGAAGATCAACAATGGTGGAAAAGGGAAGAAACCCGTTGCTATGTGGGAGAAGAGAGGGAAGGAATGTTTGAAAAATGAATTTTAATAAAACTGGTACTTTAGTCGCAACACTGGTCACGGTTCCTTATCGATATGGAACCGCGTGTTTGAGCCGTGACAATAACGAACCGCCTACAGTGGTGAGCTTTTATCAAGGAAAATCAAAGAATTTGTCAAAACCAATTTTTTCTAAAATCCTTAAAATATGTCTTAAGCCGTTAGGAAATCATTGGACCACCACAACACTAGGTAATAACGCCTTAATGAAGGATTACGAGTTGAATCGAGATAGGAAAAGACAAAAACAGACAAACGACTACTTGTAGCAAAGAACCAAAGAATAGAGAAGTCAAGAGAAGTGAATCATGACCAAGAACATTGCTCACGAGACAAATGACATTCTTCAAATCGAGGAGACGAAGAGCTTGTGTCATATATAGTAGTTTAAGACGTGCCTTTCTGGCGAAGGTTTAAACGGCTTTGGTAATGAACTATACCAAGAAACTTTGATATATAGAATGAGATCAATTTAAAGAGTAGTCTTACTCTATTTAAAAATGTGATCAAAGTATAGATTCACTTTCTCTCCCACATGATCGGATAAATATTGCTAGGATTTACAATAACAATATCCTTGGAATATTTCAATTCTAAATGTGTAAAATCCAACTACAACTTAGTGAGGTAGTTTGGTATCTCAATGGATTCATAAATCATCCTAGAGATGAGATTAATTGCACAAGTTACACATTATATTGGGCTTACTAACCGTAAGGGTGCAAACCATGAAAATCATGCTTGATATTTTAAGCTTCTACTAACTCACTCTACATCTCCATAGTGAGTCAAGTATCCAAGCAATGAAGGTTTGAGATGAAAAAAGGAAATAATCACAAACCACAAACAAATGTCAAGGCAAGGATGCCAAGAACCAGCATATAGTCAATTAGTGATCAAAAGAATGATCAATAGGGAGTGTGGAAGAACGAAAACGTACCTTTGCCACAAATTGCATTTCAAGCTTTCAAGGAACCATTGCAAAGCCCAACCATGACTAAAGTGACTACTAAGTCTTCAAGGAATAGTATCACACCCATCCATCTTGATATCATCATTCAATGATGTTGAAAATCAAAGAAGATGAGTCTTCTACAAGTGTATGTAACTCAATCCATAATCAATTGAATGACTGATCTTCATGAGTACCTACACATAACAAGATGCAAAATAGTAGATACATTTCAAGAGTAAATCTAAAATGCATAAATACTAATTATCTAAATGAGATGCAATATTACCAATTAAAAGGCCTATTTTTAATAAAAGATAGTTTTGACCAAAGAGAAACTTTAGTACAACTTAACCTTCTAATTTGAGGAGACAATGGATCGGTCTAAGTTTTAAACTACAATATACTTCAAAAATCTTGTGTCACCGTCTCTCTGATACCAATTGTAAAAACTAGAAGGGGGGTTAAATAGTTTCTCTTCGGTTTACCTACTAATTAAAATTCCTTTCAATTAGGTGAGGGTCAAAACCATCTTTTACTTGAAAGCTAGTTGCATAATGATTAGGTTCTGCATTAACAATGACAAGTTGTATGTGTAATGATGATGAAGGTAAGTAAAGAGTAAGGAAAGAAATAACCTAGTAGGAAGACACCAAGATTTATCGTGGTTCGGCAACGAGGCTCTATCCTCGTTCCTACTTCACTCCTCGAGTACACCTACTCGAGATTTCCACTATATCCACAAGCTCCCTTCTTGGCAGAGAAAAACTTACAACGTCGCTTACATTATTTTCTGACACTAAGCTAAGTGATAACTTCACACAACACAACTACACATCACTATATAGTTTAGTGAGAACTCACAAGACACAACCACGTCACTTTATAGTTTAGTGAGATCTAACACAACGTATTACAACTCAACTAAACATATCCAAGTACACACATGTAACTTGGAACTACACAACACAAATCCAAGTACACACATATGTAAAGAATTTACACAACTCTAATCTAAGTATTCACAAATAGCTTGGATGAACACAACTAGTCCAAGTATTCACAAATACATTAGATCTGCACAAGACATAAATAAACAAATGATAAACATGGCTAGATCTTTAGGAGAGGATGATCTTCATCAAGGCTTAATCTTTAATCACATCACAAGTGTGTGAGTGATCTTCTCTTTGGACAAGGTAAAGAAGGAGATCAAAAGGATAATCATAAGTAAACATACTTAACACATTAAGTGATCATTTACAAATGATTAGGATTAGAAATGAGAAAGAAGGATGAAAGAGATGTCCAAAAAGGGTTATTGAAAATGCAGATTTGATCTACTATTTATAGAAGACAAAACCCAACGGCTGGCTGGGGTGGTTCCTTATCCACCTAGGAGGTTCCTTATCGATAGAGAACCGCGTAGGCACTTAAGGAACCGCGAAGGTAGACTCCGCTCCTTTT